>CAKLIZ010000872.1:0-33015 GCA_922035795.1 Oreochromis mossambicus | reverse complement strand
TTTCAGCTTGTTGTGTTTGTGGATATATGACTGACTTTAATTATCCACAAAATCATCACAATCTCTGTAAGATTAAGGTCGACTATATATATATATTTTAAAGTAAAGGCTTTAAAACCAAGTTAATTCTGAAAGTACAGACATCGCTAATGTCACATAACTTTCCCGACATGTGGCCAACAATAATGGTTTAATGTTCTTCATTAAAAAAATATTTGCGCATAAATAAGTGACATAATATTCAGTACTTACTTCTGAAAGTTTACTCTTCCTCCGCTCCGCTTCCACCGTTTTTTTTCGGCAAAATTATCCACACCACCACCGCACTATGAAGTCTGGGATATGTTGGGCCATGAAGGTTACACCGACCCATCCTTAAAATTCAGGGAAATTAAGGACGCATTTGAGGGCCGCATTTCGAGCAGCCTTTGAATTGGGACAGCCTTCGTCTTGTCGCTGTGACGTAATCGACCTTAAAATGCGGCCTTTAAGGCTGCAGACCCCAAATCCAGTCATTGGTACTTCCTGGCTTGTGTAGTTACTGGGTAACAAAAGCTCAACACTGCCCCTAGCGTCCTGGAGCACTTCCGTTGTGTTTTGGAATTTGCATGTGTTTTGGAGTTTGCATGTGCTTTGGAGTTTGCATGTGTTTTGGAGTTTGCAAGTGTTTTGGAGTTTGCAAGTGTTTTGGAGTTTGCAAGTGTTTTGGAGTTTGTACGTGCTTTGTCTCTAGGGGCCACCGTATATTTCTACTATATTATATTTTTCTTTCTAAATATAGCATTTCTGCTATATAATTGTATTTCTGCTATGTTATAATATTTGTGCTAAACCAGAGTATTTGTGCTGAAACATAGTATTTCTGCCAAATGATAGTATTTCTGTCAAATTATAGTATTTGTGCTAAAACATAGTATTGATTTAAAATTACAATATTCATAGTTCATCAAAGTGTCTCTGGTAAAGCACAGTATTTCTGCTCTTTTGTACTATTTTTCTAAATCATAGTGTTTCTGTAATGCTTAAGTATTTTTGGCTAAATATATTCTTTCTGTTATCTTATACTATTTCTCCTAAATTCTTGTATTTTTGAGAAGTTATCATGTTTCTGGTAAGTTACAATATTTCTGCTAAGTTCTGCTGTGCTATTGTATTTCTGCCAAGTATTATGTTTCCTCTAAGATATTGCAGTTCTGCTAAGTTATTCCATTTTAGCAAAGTTCCTTTGCTTCTGCAAAGTTTTTACAATTTCTGCAACTTTTCAGCTTTTTCAGCTAGTTTCAGCAGACAGCTTCAGCTTTAAAGCATCCACACAGCATTTTCGCAGGAAATGCAAATTTTTCTAGTTGTGTGGATGCTGGAGGCATCCACACTATTGAGTTCCTGTTTCTCTTTATTCTTTATTATTCTACTTTATTGTGTGGATGCTTTAAGGCATCCACACTATAGTGTTCCTGTTTCTCTTTATTCTTTATTATTATTATACTATATTATTATTATTATTCTAGTTGCCACTTTTGTGCTTTTTTTTGGCACTTAACTACTTCCACAAATTTCAGCCGATTTTCACCGTTCAAATTTTAAACTATTCTACTATTTCTGCTAATGATGGCAATGACTTTTGGTATTTTTAACTATTATACTTTTTAAAATATTAAGCTTTTTTCCTTTAATTTGTCCCATTGAAATGAATGGGAAATTTCCGCAATTCTGCTAAAACTTGCTTGTTTTTGAAACTTAACTACTTCCTCATACTTTCACCTAGAACAACCATTCAAACTTTAAAATGTTCACAAATTATTGGTCTATTCATGTCTGATTCAGCTTTTTCATATCTGTTACCGTTTTCATCTTATCCCTCTTTAAGTTTTGAGTTTCATTTTTGTGATTTTTCACAAAATACATGCGTTGTTATGGTTGCTATGCACCTGGCTTTCAGTGAGCCACTGTAAGTTTTGCAGTCTTCTCTTCATGTCCGAACAACTTCTTCCTACTCGCTCAATTTTCACTCAACCCCCACAAATTATATATCAAAACGTAGGTATTTTTGCTGGCTTTCAGAAAATGTCACTATCATTGTTGTGGGATTTATAGAATTTTGGCAAATCTCCTCAGAGCAACACAAAGTCTCAAAAATCCCCATAGAAAGTCAATAGAGAGTTCGTTTAAAATCCCCGTTTGATTTCTGTAATGAGAGGCATTTTCGAATCGTCATATCTCCCGAACGAAGCAAAGTTAAGACATGAGGCTTGTGCCAATATATCTTCAGACACTCCTGACGCTCACAATTCAAGAATTTTTTTCTCATCTATTACCATTTGGCCATGAATTGGGTTTGTTTGAGGGTAGGAAATTTGTCCCTCGCTCAGATTTCTTCAGATTTCAAACTCTTGAAATGAGGCACTTTTTTCTCTCGTCATATCTTTTTGATAGATTTCCACAGAGAAAATTGAAAATTGAAAATTTCCATGACTGTTCACCAAAGTCTGCTGTCTCTCACGGTGAAAGAATGATATCGATACTCCAAATAGATTTAGAGTTAGAAAGCGTTGTTTGAGGGCAAGTCAAGGCAGTTTTCGCTTCGCCTCTACTCAGTTATGGTGCATTAGAAGTCAAATATATTCAATAACTCATATTTTAATGATAAATTGTCAACACTTTAAGATTCCCCCATCTCTTCTGAACAAAACGGTGTAAGAATGACCATTCTAGCCCCTACGGTTAGGAAATTATGGCCATTTGTTTGAGAGGAATCCTCACTATGAGAAATTCACTGCAGAAATCCTGTCTCTGTGCTCTGTGTGTGTAAAAACGGCTGCACCTGTTTTGGCGGGAAAAAGTACACAGCCTCTCTGATTGGTGGATTCAAATTTAGCAGCTCCCAGGCTGCTTGACTGACCTAGAAACTTGATTTTCTCTCCCTGTGTGTGTGTATGTGTGTGTGTTTGTGTGTGTGTGTGTGTGTGTGTGAGACAAAGAGAGAGAGAAAGAGAGGGCGAGAGAGAGTTTTTATGGGAGCATCTTATTGTATGATTTAAATTCAATATATTTAGACTGGTTGACTGAATTTGATCCTGTGTGTGTCTCTCTGTGCATTTGTTTTTCCATATGTGTACATATTTGTGATTGTGTGACTGTTATACTTTTTTTTGCTGATTTTTTTTCATTTAACAATTACATTTGAAGGATCCTCAGCATGTTCAGCATTTTTTCAGCTGTCCATTTTGCTTTTCCAATTTTTCTGTTTAAGTTATTACTATTGTGCTAAATCATATTATTTCTGCTATTTTATAAGATTTGTGATAAATATAGTATTTCTTTCAAATATAGTATTTCTGATTAATTATAGTTTTTCTACCAAATCATAGTATAGTATTTTTGCTTTTTTATAGGATTTTTATAGGATATTTATATTGCTTAATATAGTATTTCTGCTTTTTATAGGATTTGTGCTTAATATAGTATTTTTCCTTTTTATAGGATTTGTGCTTAATATAGTATTTCTGCTAAATGTAGTATTTATGCTTAATCATACTATTTCTATATATTTTTGCCAGGTCCTCTGTGATCACTGAGACATTCAAATTTACATATCAGGGCCTGCAAGGCTTCCCAACCAGCCAATCATATCTGAGGTCTGCCGTTTCTTCTCTCGTCATATCTCAGCGACGGATGTACAAAGAGCAATGAAAATCGCAGTCAAAGTACACCAAAGTCCGCTGATTCACCCAGTACAAGAATTATGCTTCTAGTCCACCTAGTTTTTGAGTTACACAACGTGTTGTAACTCCAAAAAACGGCATTTTTCGCCTCTCACCGCGATCTAATTCTGACTGCTCATCACCCTGTTTTCCAGGCGCTCACTGTCTTTCCCAGTGGCACAGTTTGTAATGACACAGGTCTGCAACCCAAAGGTCGTGGGTTCAATTCCACCTTGGTCAACATGTTTTTTTTCCCTACAAATTAATACACTATCACAGACCAGTAATTCATATTCATCAGTTATTACAATTCTGCAAACTTTTATTTACAGTATATGTGCTGATTACAGTATTTCTGCTAAATCATAGTATTTCTACTATATTATATTTTTCTTTCTAAATATAGCATTTCTGCTATATAATTGTATTTCTGCTACCTACACAGTATCTAAGGTTTGACTCTTATCATCCACTGGAGCACAAACTGGGTGTCATCAGGACGCTACAACACAGAGCGAACACCATCCCCACAGACACAGCGGCCAGGGAGGCAGAAGAACAGCACATCAAGAAGGCCCTGAGTAAATGTGGTTATCCCAGCTGGACTTTTGTCAAAGCTGGAAAGACACCCAAAGAAAGCTCCAGCCGATCCAGGAGAGAAGGACAACTGCTGCCCAGACGAAAACCTGTAGTGATCCCATATGTGTCAGGAGTATCGGAGCAGTTGAGACGCATTTTTTCGAAACACCGGGTCTCTGTGGCTTTTAAACCCCAAAACACGCTGTGCCAAAAACTGGTCCACCCCAAGGATCGGGTCCCCCGACACAAACAGAGTATCATAGTGTATGCTGTTAAGTGCCAGGAGGATTGCCAGGATTTATACATCGGGGAAACCAAACAACCTCTGGCGAAGCGGATGGCGCAAAACAGGAGAGCTACCTCGTCAGGCCAGGACTCTGCAGTCTATTTACACCTACAGGCCAGTGGACACTCTTTCAAGGATGAGGATGTACACATCCTGGACAGGGAAGAACGCTGGTTTGAGCGCGGAGTCAAGGAGGCCATTTACGTGAAAAGGGAAAGACCATCTCTGAGTGGAGGAGGGGGCCTAAGGGTACATCTTTCGCCATCTTACAATGCTGTGATTGCAGCCATTCCCCAACTCTCTGTGAATGGGACTCATGGCCATTGATCAGTGGTCTTTGATCAGTGGGTTTTGGTCAGTGATTGTTGATCAATGGTCATGGGAATTTGCATAATTATGATTAAGGAACTGACCTCACAGCCCTTTGTTCCTTCTGTGGGCTGGTTTCAGTCATTATGCAAATGTCCTGTTTATAAGGTTTGGGGAAACCTGCAGTCAGCTGAGACTGAAGAAGTCACTTGGATGAGTGACGAAACGTTTCTCCCACAAAACGCTACGTCCAGATGAACAGATAAAACTTTTGGAGGTATTTCTGCTATGTTATAATATTTGTGCTAAACCAGAGTATTTCTGCTGAAACATAGTATTTCTGCCAAATGATAGTATTTCTGTCAAATTACAGTATTTGTGCTAAAACATAGTATTCATTTAAAATTACAATATTCATAGTTCATCACAGTGTCTCTGGTAAATCACAGTATTTCTGCTATGTTGTACTATTTTTGTAAATCATAGTGTTTCTGTAATGCTTAAGTATTTTTGGCTAAATATATTCTTTCTGTTATCTTATACTATTTCTCCTAAATTCTTGTATTTTTGAGAAGATATCATGTTTCTGGTAAGTTACAATATTTCTGCAAAGTTCTGCTATGCTATTGTATTTCTGCCAAGTATTATGTTTCCTCTAAGATACTACAGTTCTGCTAAGTTACTACATTTTAGCAAAGTTCCTTTGGTTCTGCAAAGTTTTTACAATTTCTGCAACTTTTCAGCTTTTTCAGCTAGTTTCAGCAGACAGCTTCAGCTTTAAAGCATCCACACTGCATTTTCGCAGGAAATGCAAATTTTTCTAGTTATTATTATTCTAGTTGCCACTTTTGTACTTTTTTTGGCACTTAATTACTTCCACAATTTTCAGCCGATTTTCACCGTTCAAATTTTAAACTATTCTGCTATTTGTGCTAATGATGGCTATGACTTTTGGTATTTTTTGTTATTATACTTCTTAAAGTATTAAGCTTTTTTCCTTTAATTTGTCCCATTGAAATGAATGGGAAACTTCCGCAATTCTGCTAAAACTTGCTTGTTTTTGAAACTTAACTACTTCCTCATACTTTCACCTAGAACAACCATTCAAACTTTAAAATGTTTTGAAATTATTGGGCTATTCATGTATGATTCAGCTTTTTCATATCTGTTACCATTTTCATCTTATCCCTCTTTAAGTTTTGAGTTTCATCTTTGTGATTTTTCACAAAATACATGCGTTGTTATGGTTGCTATGCACTTCAGTGTGCCACTGAAAGTTTTGCAGTCTTCTCTTCATGTCCGAACAACTTCTTGCTACTTGCTCAATTTTCACTCAACTTCCACAAATTATACATCAAAACGTAGGTATTTTTGCTGGCTTTCAGAAAATGTCACTATCATTGTTGTGGGATTTATAGAATTTTGGCAAATCTCCTCAGACCAACACAAAGTCTGAAAACTCTCCATAGAAAGTCAATGGAGAGTTTGTTCAAAATCACCGCTGGATTTCTCTAATGAGAGGCATTTTCAAATCGTCATATCTCCTTAAGGAAGCGAAGTTAAGACATGAGGCTTGTGCCAATATATCTTCAGACACTCCTGACGCTCACAATTCAAGAATTATTTTCTCAACTATTACCATTTGGCCATGAATTGGGTTTGTTTGAGGGTAGGAAATTTGTCCCTCGCTCAGATTTCTTCAGATTTCAAACACTGGAAATGAGGCACTTTTTTCTCTCGTCATATCTTTTTGATGGATTTACACACAGACCTGAAAATTTCCATGACTGTTCACCAAAGCCTGCTGTCTCTTACGGTGAAAGAATGATATCGATACTCCAAATAGATTTAGAGTTAGAAAGCGTTGTTTGAGGGCAGGTCAAGGCAGTTTTCGCTTCGCCTCTACTCAGTTATGGTGCATTAGAAGTCAAATATATTCAATAACTCATATTTTAATGATAAATTGTCAACACTTTAAGATTCCCCCATCTCTTCTGAACAAAACGGTGTAAGAATGACCGTTCTAGCCCCTACGGTTAGGAAATTATGGCCATTTGTTTGAGAGGAATCCTCACTATGAGAAATACACTGCAGAAATCCTGTCTCTCTCTGTGTGCGTGTGTGTAAAAACAGGTGCACCTGTTTTGGCGGGACAAAGTACACAGCCTCTCTGATTGGTGGATTCAAATTTAGCAGCTCCCAGGCTGCTTGACTGAACTACAAACTTGTTTCTCTCTTCCTGTGTGTGTGTGTGTGTGTGTGTGTGTGTGTGTGTGTGTGTGTGTGTGTGTGTGTGTGTGTGTGTTTGTGTGAGTGTGAGAGAGAGCGTTTTTATGGGAGCATCTTATTGTATGATTTAAATTCAATATATTTAGACTGGTTGACTGAATTTGGTCCTGTGTGTGTCTCTCTGTGCATGTGTGTTTCTATATGTGTCCATATTTGTGATTGTGTGACTGTTATACTTTTTTTGCTGAGTTTTTTTTCATGTAACAATTACATTTGAGGGACCCTTAGCATGTTCAGGATTTTTTCAGCTGTCCATTTTGCTTTCCGAATTTTTCTATTTAAGTTATTACTATTGTGCTAAGTCATAGCATTTCTGCTGCTTTTCAGTATTTGTGCTAAATACAGCATTTGTGCTCAATCATACTATTTCTGCTATTTTATAGGATTTGTACTTAATATAGTATTTCTGCTTAATTATAGTATTTCTGCCATTTTATAGTATTTGTGCTAAAACATAGTAATTCTACTAAATGCAGTATTTCTGGGTAATCATTGTATTTCTATATATTTCTGCCAGGTCCCCAGAGAGTCAGTCATCTGTAAGGACTGTAATATTCAGATTTACATATCAGGACCTGGACGGCTTCCCAGCCAGCCAATCATATCTGAGGGCTGGCACATTCAAATTTGCATATTGGGACATTCATGGCTTCTAAGACAACCAATCATATCTGAGGGCTGGCACATTCAAATTTGCATATTGTTGCCTTCATGATTTCCCAGCCAGCCAATCATATCTGAGGGCTGAAACATTCAAATTTGCATATTGGGGCCTTCATGGCTTCCCAGCCAGCCAATCATCTATGTCATATATCTATAATATTTCATATTTTTATTTTAAATGGTCAACATTTCAAGATTCCCCCATGTCGTCTGAACAAAACGGTCTAAGAATGACCGTTTTAGCCCCTACGGTTAGGAATTCATGGCTGTTTGTTTGAGGGGAATCCTGACTATGAGAAATAAACTGCAAAAATCCTGTCTCTATCTGTGCTGTAAAAGCCTGCACTTGGTGCACCAGTTTTGGCAGGAAAAAGCACACAGCCTCTCTGATTGGTGGATTCAAATTGAGAAGCTCACAGCTGTTTGACTGACCTAGAAACATGCTGTTAACAGCCCCTGTTCACTTTCTGATGCTGCTGCTGTGTGTGTGTGTGTGTGTGTGTGTGTGTGTGTGTGTGTGTGTGTTTGTGTGACAGACAGAGAGAGCCTTTTTATGGGAGCATCTTATTGTATGATTTAAATTCAATATATTTAGACTGGTTGACTGAATTTGATCCTGTGTGTGTCTCTCTGTGCATGTGTGTTTCCATATGTGTACATATTTGTGATTGTGTGACTATTATACTTTTTTTTGCTGATTTTTTTTTCATTTAACAATTACATTTGAGGGACCCTTAGCATGTTCAGGATTTTTTCAGCTGTCCATTTTGCTTTTCCAATTTTTCTATTTAAGTTATTAATATTGTGCTAAGTCATAGCATTTCTGCTAAATCATACTATTTCTGCTTTTTTATGAGATTTGTGCTAAATACAGCATTTCTGCTAAATCATACTATTTCTGCTTTTTTATGAGATTTGTGCTAAATACAGCATTTCTGCTAAATCATACTATTTCTGCTATTTCATAAGATTTGTGCTAAATGTAGTGTTTCTGCTAAAAAATAGTATTTCTGACAAATATAGTATTTTTGATTAATTATAGTTTTTCTATCAAATCATAGTACAGTTTTACTGCTTTTTATATGGCTTCTAAGACAACCAATCATATCTGAGGGCTTGCACATTCAAATTTGCATATTGTTGCCTTCATGGCTTCCCAGCCAGCCAATCATATCTGAGGGCTGGCACATTCAAATTTGCATATTGGGGACTTCATGGCTTCCAAGACAACCAATCATCTATGTCATATATCTTTAATATTTCATATTTTTATTTTAAATGGTCAACATTTCAAGATTCCCCCATGTCTTCTGAACAAAACGGTCTAAGAATGACTGTTTTAGCCCCTACGGTTAGGAATTTATGGCTGTTTGTTTGAGGGGAATCCTGACTATGAGAAATAGACCGCAAAAATCCTGTCTCTCTCTGTGTTGCGTGTGTAAAAGCGTGCACTTGGTGCACCAGTTTTGGCGGGAAAAAGCACACAGCCTCTCTGATTGGTGGATTTAAATTGAGAAGCTCACAGCTGTTTGACTGACCTAGAAACATGCTGTTAACAGCCCCTGTTCATTTGCTGCTGTGTGTGTGTGTGTGTGTGTGTGTGTAAGAGAGAGAGAGAGAAAGAAAGACACACACACAATAACCCTTTTTAGGGCAGCATCTCATTGTTGGATAAAAATATATATTCAGACTGGTTGACTGGCATAGACCCCGTCTGTGTGTCTCTCTCTGTACATTTGTGTATCCATATTTGATTTTGTGTGTATTTGTTGATTTGTGTATACATATTTGATTTTGTATGTATCTGTTGGCTGTTCTTATTTGTTTTTTTCTAAATGTATTTTTATTTTATTTTTTCACAGGTGAACAAAAATTAGTTTTGAGCGAACTTAACCATGTTCCTTTTTATTCAGCTTGTCATTTTACCTTTCCAATATTTTCACTCAAGTTATTACTATTCTGCTCAATCATAGTATCTGTTCTAAATCATTGTTATTAAGCTATATTGTAGGATTTCTGCTAAATCATAGTATTTCTACTATATTATATTTTTCTTTCTAAATATAGCATTTCTGCTATAGAGTAGTATTTCTGCTATGTTATAATATTTGTGCTAAACTGGAGTATTTTTGCTAAAACATAGTATTTATTTAAAATTAGAATATTCATAGTATATTACAGTGTCTCTGGTAAATCACAGCTTTTCTGCTATGTTGTACCGTTTTTCTAAAACATAGTATTTTTGTAATGTTGAAGAATGTTTGGCTAAATATATTCTTTCTGTTATTTTTTACTATTTCTCCTAAATTCTTGTATTTTTGAGAAGTTATCGTGTTTCTGGTGAGTTACAATATTTCTGCTAGGTTCTGCTGTACTATTGTATTTCTGCCAAGTATTATGTTTTCTCTAAGATATTGCAGTTCTGCTAAGTAATTACATTTTAGCAAAGTTCCTTTGCTTCAGCAAAGTTTTTACAAGTTCTGCAACTTTTCAGCTTTTTCAGCTAGTTTCAGCAGACAGCTTCAGCTTTAAAGCATCCACACTGCATTTTCGCAGGAAATGCAAATTTTTCTAGTTGTGTGGATGCTTTAAGGCATCCACACTATTGAGTTCCTGTTTCTCTTTATTCTTTATTGTGTGGATGCCCTAAAGGGCTTCCACACTATTGTTTTCCTGTTTCTCTTTATTCTTTATTATTCCTGTTGCTTCCGTACGTTTTTCGGCACTTAACTACTCCCTCAGTTTTCAGCCGATTTTCTCAGTTCAAACTCTAAACTGTTCTGCTCTTTCTGCTAATTCCAGCTATGACTTTTGGTGTTTATTACTATTATACTTTTTAAAATATTACACTTTTTTCCTTTAATTTGTCCCATTGAAATGAATGGGAAACTTCCACAATTCTGCTAAAACTTGCTTGTCTTTGAAACTTAACTACGTCCTCATGCTTTCACCTAGAAACTCCATTCAAACTTTAAAATGTTCTCAGATTATTGGGCTATTCCTGTCTGATTCAGCTTTTTCAGATCTTCTACCGTTTTAATCTTATCTCTTTTTAAGTTTTCAGTTGCAAAATTGTGATTTTTCAGAAAATACATGCGTTGCTATGGTTGCTATGCAATTAAGTCAGAGTGAGTGCTGGTCCGTTCTGAATTTTCTCTTCATGTCTAAACAACTTCTTGCTACTCGCTCAATTTCCACTCAACCCCCACAAATTATACATCAAAACGTAGGTATTTTTGCTGGCTTTCAGACAATGTCATTATCTTTATTGTGAGATTTACCGTTTTTTCGCAATTTGCCTCGGAGTGACACATGGTCTGACAACTCCCCATTCAAAGTCTATGGGGAGGTTTTGAAATTCAGAGCTGAAATTCTGTAACGGGAGGCACTTTCAAATCGCCATATCTCCTTAATAAAGCAAAGTTAGGACATGAGGCTTGTGCCAATATATCTTCAGACACTGCTGACACTCACAGTGGAAGCAGTTTTTACAATTATCTTACCGTTGAGCAATGAATTACATTTGTTTGAGGGGTGGAAATCTGTCCTCCTCTCAGTTTTCAAACTCCGAAAATGAAGCCGTTTCTTCTCTCGTCATATCTCCGCGACGGAGGTACAAAGAGCAAAGAAAATCGCAGTCAAAGTACACCAAAGGCTGATTGGTAGTATGATTTAGTATTTGGACTAAATCATACTACTCGTGCCAAATCATAGTATTCAAATCAAAATATAGTATTTGTAACAAAGCATTGTATTTGTAGGAAGTATAATATTTCTGCCAAATCATAGAATTACTGCAATTTCATAGTAATTTTGAGGAATCCCTTTTGTTATAGTATTACTTCTAAGTCATAGTATTTCTGATTTGTCATAGTATTTGTACTGAAACATAGTATTTTTGCCAAATCATAATATTACTGCTATTTCATAGTATTTGAGTGAAATTAGTGTTTCTGCAAAAACATTGTATTTCTGCTAAATATTAGTGTCTGCCAAATCATAGTATTTGTGCCAAATTATGGGATTTTGCCAAAACATGGTACTTGTGCCAAATTATAGTATTTGTGCCCAATTAATATTTCTGTTATGTTATAGTATTACTACTAAGTCGTAGAATTTCTGTTCTGTTCTGCCAAATCATAGTATTACGGCTATTTCAAAGTGTTTGAGTGAAATTACAGTGTTTCTGCAAAAACGTATTTCTGCTAAATCATAGTATTTCTATTATCTTAAAGTACTTGCACTCAATTATAGTATTTGTGCCAAAGTTTAGTATTTCTGCCAAATCATATTATCTCTGCTAAATCATAGTGTCTGCCAAATCATAATATTTGTGCCTAAGCGCAGCATTTGTACCAAAACATAGTATTGCTGCTATATCATAGTATTTGAGCCAAATCATAGTATATGTCCTAAAACATAGTATTACTGCCAAATCATAGTATTTGTCCTAAAGCATAGTATTTCAACAAAATCACAGTATTTCTGCTATGTTATAGTATTTGTGCTTGTAGAAAAACCCTTTGTTATTGTGAGCTACATTACCCAGCAGCCTCTGAGCAGTGAGGGAATTCATGGGACTTCTGAGCTAGATGGTCTTTCCTTCGTTCCTGGGCTAACGATTGAGGAGAGAGCTGCTGGGAAGGGGAGCAAATAGCCCATCCTGTATTTGTTGGGGATGGTGTGTGTCACATAAATGTGAGTTAATGTTCCATGCTTAAGATGTTTACATAGGTCATCTCTTGTGTTGGAGTGCCCTCTTGTGGCGCCTTTTGGGTAGTGCCTTAGTAAACGTGAACACTGCAAAGAAGTGGTATCAGACTGGTTTGTAGTGGAGGAATTTGTTGCCAGTTTCTTTCATCTTTAATCCGTATTCATGTTGTAATGTAGTAGTACCACAATATGGCACAAACACTATGTTTTGGCACAAATACTTTGATTTGCTATACTTTAGCTTCTTCACCCCTTTTCAGCAAAATGTTCATTTTTTTCACCCCTTTTCAGCACAAATTCCAGCTTTTTTGGCTGTTTTCAGGAAAAAAAACTCTTTTCAGCAGAAATTCTGCTGATTCACCTCTTTTCTGCAAAATTTTCAGCCTTTTCACCTCTTATCAGCACAATTCTCAGCAGATTCTGCTCATTTCAGCAGAATTGTCCGTCTCTCCACCTCTTCTTTGTAGGAATGACTTTGGCTCAGGGAAATGAATAGCCGTCTTGAGACCAGGAGGGCCAGGTTCGAATCCTGCTCAGGGCGATATATTTTTTTTCACCACCATACAACTTTTTGCAACTTTTCATCTTTTTCAGCTTTTCAGCAGACAGCTTCAGCGTTAAGGCATCCACACAGCATTTTCGCAGGAAATGCAAATTTTTCTAGTTAAGTATTGCTTTTCTGCATCTTCAGATTGGGGAAGGAATCTCAATTGTTGTTTCTACTTAAGTTCCAAACAGTGGTTCAGAGAACCAGTAACTGACTAGTGGTGCCTTTTTTGAGCAATTACAGGGGGGCTTTGCTTATGTTTGGGACTTGCTTGTTTCACATCTTTGTCCTGGTGCATAACCCAAAAGTGCTTTACCGTCAGAGCACAAGCTTGACGCTACACTTGAGGATTTTATGGTAGAGAGCAGAATTCATGTGTCCATCAATGACAGCAAGCCGTCCAGGTCCTGAAGCAGTAAAGCTTCATCATTTATAAAATAGTGTATTAGTTTTACACAATGTGTAATGAGACGAAATCCTTCCAAAAGGTTTTTTTTTTTTTTTTTTTTGTCTCATCAGCCCACAGATTACTCAATTTTTTTTTTATATATAGAACCAAATCACAACAACTGTCACCTCAAGGTACTTTATATAGGATGGTAAAGACTACACA
Source organism: Oreochromis mossambicus (assembly GCA_922035795.1). Taxonomy (NCBI): domain Eukaryota; kingdom Metazoa; phylum Chordata; class Actinopteri; order Cichliformes; family Cichlidae; genus Oreochromis; species Oreochromis mossambicus. The sequence continues at coordinate 19,315 of CAKLIZ010000872.1, read as the reverse complement.
ATAACAGAGACGAAACCCCAACAATTGATGACCTATGAGGCAACCCTTGGTGACAACAGGAAGAAAAAAACTCCCTTCTAACAGGTAAAAAAAACCTCTGGCAGAACCATACTCAGGAAGGAGCAACCATCTGTCATGAGTGGATAAGGGTGAGGGAAGGGAGACAGAACAAAAGACACATTGCCAAAGAGAGACAGAGATTGATGCTAAATAATCATTAAATGCAAAGTAGTGTATAAACACAGAGAGTGAAGAAATATTTTTCTTCTTTGAATGATGGATCTGGATAATGGGGCTATGGTTTATTGGAGTTCCAAAGTCTTAGAAAAAGCTTTGTAACCCTTTCAAGACCCTTTCAACTACTTCACTTTGCCAGCGAGGTTCTATTCAGGTGATTTCTTAATTCAAAAGGTCTAGCAATAATCAGCCCTTTTTGAAACTGAACTATGGTTTCAGATGCGTTTTCACAACTGAAAATACAATGTTTTGTTTTTGTTTGATGTTGACTGTGCATTAGGAAGCACACCTACATCTACATCTCACATCTACTTGGACATTGGGAATGTACCAGACTATTCCATGTGCTATTCTCATATAAGAGTTGCCAGACTAATGACCGTTTTGGTGTGATCTGACTGGATTGGACATTTGCATGTGTGAAAAAGGTGATAGAATAATTACGGTCTGTGCTCTTTGTTCCTATTGCAACGCATAGTGGTTTGTTTAAATATGCAATACATGCAAACATTCTGAGCTTCGCCACTCGCAAGAGGTTTCCGTTGCTTCGATATACTTGGTGAAAACCTTCAGGGTGAGTGCCAGTCTGAATGACACTCATAGCCACTGAAACTGGATGGCCACAGCCCTGCACTGCTCCCCCCTAGAGACCTGAAGAATAAGCTCTGTAACCACAATATCTCCTCCCAAACCGTAGGACTGGGAGTTTCCCTATCCAGCAGTTGGCTCATGTCCTCAAACAGCTCAGCATGGTAGGCTGAAAGCAGGGTGACCACATTAAATAGACCTCAGTCAAATTAATGTGGTTACTCAGTCAACTCTTCTATATATTATTATAATTATTATGAATATTAAGAGCAATAGTTATTCCTGAAACCAGAAAAACCCGCGTTCATGGATTACATTAACGGCTTCATTAGTGTTCACGAATAATCTTCACGATGAAGAAACTGAAAATGTGTCCTTGCAGTGATTTGTCTGTCTTGAACAGAGGTGGTGGTAGTGGAGCTTTATTGGTCACACCAGAGGGTGCATCCCTTAGTGAGATACCAAGTGAGGTTTGAAAGAGAATTGATTAGATGTATTTAGACTCTTTCTCCTATCAGTCTTTTTGAGTTCAGTAATTACTAGTTCACTAGTTTTTCACTCTTTACTGGCTACATGTTAAATCCAGAACTGAATTTAATATCCTTCTCCTTACATACAGTGTCTTGAATAATCAGTCCCATCATATCTTAAAGATCTAATAGTACCACATTGTTCTGATAGACCTCTTCACTCTCAAACTGATGGCTTACTTAGGGTTCCTAGAGTTTCTAAAAGTTGAATGGTAGGCAGAGCCTTCATCCTACAGCCCCCCCTCCTTGAGTGTTTCATCTTTTTCACTTTCCATATGCTTACACACCACTGCTGCATTTAACCCCTAGAAATGGATTTTAAACACTGGCTCTCTGTCACATGTGTGTCTTTTGTCTCGTCTACCTCTGTTCTCTTCTCTTTCCCCTCATCCCCATGACATTTACCCCATAGTCTCATCAGACTGCCTCTCCCTGAGTCAGGTTCTGCCAGAGGTTCCTTCCTGTTAAAAAGGGGCTTTTCTGTCCCAGTGTCACTAAGTCCTTGTTTACAGTGGGTCATCTGATTGTTGTGGGTTTTTTCTCTAATATTTTAGGTTCTTTACCCTACAATATAAAGGACCTTGAGGTTACAGTTGTTGTCATGTGGCACTATATAAATAAAACTGAATGATTCAATGTACTCTTTTGTAATGACTGAACAATGACAACTGAATGGTAACTAAATTACAGACAAACAAAAAAAGTGTAACACCACATGTAAAAAAAGCATTTCATATATTACTCTTAAAACAAATCTTTGCATGCTGTTGCAAAAACAATAAAAATATTGTTTAAAAAAAACATTTCTACCATTATTAAGCCATCCTTCTCAACGCATCTGAGGTAACAATAGGTCAGTACATAAAGCTCTTGTACTACAAGCTCACGGTTGCTTAGGCTTCAAGTCTCATTTTGTCTTCTACTAATGCTCTTTCAAAATGCAGCCTACCTATGCGAAACACTGTATTTTAAGGCCTAGTGTAAAGAGGCAGATAAAACTTGAGTTTCTACACTGCTAACTGTGCTCCTAACTTGAACCTTTTTGTGTTCACACCATGTAAAGCCAAATATGTGTAATACTTGTTTCCTTTGCTGTCAAGTGTATGTGACACAAATGCTATAGATACAACCTGCTGACATATGAGCAACATTAATTTTAAGACGTTAGGTTTCAGACTGAGGCCCATATGTAAAATCAGATTTATGTCTTCAAATCACATCTCTTTTCTTGTTTTAACTATATGCTATTAGTTGAACTAATTTTAACAAACAGTGCACACATATGTGCACTACATTTTATTTCAAACATTTATTCCAGTTGACACAAGACAGTTTACTGATGTTCCTCAAAGGATTTCTACCTCATAAAATCTGCTGATATTGGGCAACATTATTACAAACCCACAGTACTGAGTAACACAATAACACAGGTTTAAGTAAAACATGTTTGCTTAAACACATGCTGATATTTGATCTGACCTGCTCTCTTGCTGAAACAGGAAACAAACAGGTGATGATGGCGGGACAGGAGAACTGCTTCTGGGGTTGACTGAGTGGACACATGTCCTTCAGACTGTAGATGAACACCTCCTGTTCCTGTCACAGAAACATTAAATTAAAGAATGAGTTTTTTCTATTTTTGGATTTAGAGACAACTATGTTGTCCCCTACCTGTGACAACAGTGGATGGTAGCCAATGTATGATTTGATATTGTTTTCCTATCCTGGGAGACTAATACTTTCCCTCCAACTCCTTTTAAAACACTGGTTTGGCACTCTTTAAAAGACTGTAGCAGTCTCGCTGTCCTTATGTCCTCATGTTCCTAAAAGGGTTTTTTAATGAAATCCTCTTTTCACATTAAAAAAAATGTCAAAAGCAGGTAAATTCTGAAGATACCTAGATGTAAAAGTAAGCTTCCCAGTGAAGATGGTAAAAAATAACATTGCATTATTGTTTGATTGCTGTTCATAGACAAAAAAATGGTCAGTAAATAAATGAGTCACCAAATGTTCTTTTTCCTTTCTTTGAATCTGAATTTAAAAAGAAGCTGTATCAAGTTGAATGTGATTTCAGGATGTGTACCTCAGTCGCCATCCATAGACTGTTTCCCATCTTCATCTGACAGCTAATCCTGCTACCTGGACAGGCCATCCTCTTCACCTCCACCTGACCCTTGTTAACATTCACCACACTGTAGTTCCTGCACAATACACAGTTCTTTGCTGAAAACATTTAGAACCACTGAGTTGGAAGTTAAAACAAAATAAGCAATATTTTGTACAGTAATGTTTTTATACAGTAATGAGTAGAGGCAATTTTTTGGAAGACGATGTCACAGGGTTAGTTAATTAAAGCTAAATATAATTTATCACGTTTGGTACATGTGTGATGGATAACTTGAGAAACTGGCATGAAGTATTACAAAAATGTTCTTACATTTGTGGGGGTTTTTTTTTTACTATTGTTTATTACAGTTTATATACTCTATATCAGGGGTCGGCAACCCTGGGGACGCGTGCCAGGGTTAACTGATGGCACGACCATAGCTGGACTGGGCCTCGGGCATACTGGGAATTTGCCCGGTGGGCCGATGGTGATTTTTTGTTTTTATGGGCCGATGATTTTTTTTTTTTTTTCCAGTAACAGTATAAACAATGAAAGATGGTGGATTGGCTAGATGCTGGCAGATGTGTAAAAATAACTCAGTTGTTTGGTGGTGTCTATGGCGGAGCTTCCACAGAGGCCAGCAGGTGGATGAGGGAAAGGGGAGGCAGTAGGAGGAGAGACCCGAGGTGGCCGCCGGTCCGAGTGTCAGGTGAACTGAACTTCAGGTAAGAAGTTATGACCTGCAGTCTATCTGGGTCAGATATAAACCAAGTTTAGGTGTAGTTTATTTTCGTTGTGCTGACTTTTTACAGACAGTTACAATAACTCGTACTGGGTACTAGCTAGCATGATGGAGTTTCTATACAGCTGGGTGGGTGCTATGATGTTACTGATAGTGAACTTTATTTTATTCATAAGGTTAGTTAGTAGAGTTGCCAACCGTCCCGTAAAAAACAGAATCGTCCCTTATTCAGAGAAAATATTACGCGTTTCATATTGAGCTGAGAAAGAACGCAGTTTGTCCCGTACTTCAGCTAGAATGGAAAAAGATACAAAGCTGGAGTTATTCTGTGTCACCTGCCTCTTCTTCTCTCATTCTCACCCCCTCCCTCTCCTGTTGCTACTCCAATCATGTATTTCTGATGCAAGTCCCGTCGCTCTTGTTTGTTTATCCCCACTTTGCGCCAGAAAGAGGAAACCAGTGGATGTCACGCTAAACAACAGCAGCACGTTTAAGCTTGATCAGCTGTTGTTAGAATTTATTTAATATTAATTTCTAGTATCAGCTGATGTTTGCTGGAAACAGAGCTGTAAAAGCTGCTGGTCATGATATCGGTTTGGATATGTGGTGAGAGGGAAACATGAAGATGAAACCAGTAGATGTTCTTACTGAATCATCAGACCTGAACAGGTGATGGAGAAACAGGTTTACCTTTTAGGTGACATGGATGAGTTGAAGGGAAGTTATGAACTGTTTCTGAGAAATAACACCAGGATCCTTTTCTAAGTAGCTGACTATGCAGGGGCAGGTCTAGCAAAGTTCTACCTGACAAGTTTAACTGTCTTCAGAACATTGCAGAGTATTTGGCTCTACATATCTGCGTGAGCAGATTTTCTCTCACGAATGTCCTCAGGTAGCCGTCTGAACATTGGACACTCGGAGTGGGAGACCAGAGATCACATTAACATGTGTATCTCTGTATTAACCAACATGCCATATTGGCCCAGTTTATTTTTCTTATCATTGTTGTGAGGGGACCTTAAATAGCATTTGCATTTTCTGTTGTACAGTTCATTTGCTGCTATGGAGTTCTTGTTATAGATGAAAAAATGTCTCTCTTTTGTTTCAAAATAGCTGATAACTATTCGCTGATAGCTGCCAACATCTGCCAACAAATATAATTCTATAAAGTTGTTCTATATAGTGTGTAACTGTTAATATAGAGCGTTATTAAATTTATTGCTAATGCAATCATATGGCACATTGACTTCTGAGGAAATTTTAGATGGCACTCACCATCAGAAAGGTTGCTTACCCCTACTATGTATTATAGTATTTTCATTATATTGCATATATTTTTAATTACACACCAATAAGAAATTTCACAATTTTAGCATTAATATATCTTATACAAAAAGTTGCCTATATAAGGTGCAATTGTGGACACTACCAGTGCTGCTGGTATGTTTGCACTGTTCCCTGGGAAGTTTTTTTATGACCACTTGCACATACACTATGCTGCCAAAAGTATTTGCTCGTCTGCCTTTACATGCATATGAACCATTCCTAATCCATAGGGTTTAATATGATGTCCCCCAACCATGTGTGGAGATAACAGTGTCAGCTCTTCTGGCAAGGCTTTCCAAAAGGTTTAGGAGTGTGTTTATGGGAATGTTTGACCATTCATCCACAAGTCCATTTGTGACACTGATGCTGGATAAGAAGGATTGGCTTGCAGACTGCTCTAATTCATTCCAAAGGTGTTCTGTCGGGTTGCGATCAGGACTCTATGGAGGCCAGTCAAGTTCTTCCACACCAAATTCGGTCATCCATGTCTATATGAACCTTACTTTTGTGTACTGCTGTGTGATCATGTTAGAACAGGAAGGGGCCATCCTCAAACTGTTCCATAAAGTTGGGAAGATGAAATTGTCTTGGTATGCTGAAGCATTAGGGGATCTGCAGTTTATTGACAGTTTGCAACCAGGTACACTCTTTTCTCAGGAGCTGGTTAACCACTTAGTGTGAGTGGTCAAACAAAAGTAAGAAAAGAATATGCGAGTTAAATGGCACTGGAAGAGTTGGGGGAGGGGAGGTAACATGGTCTTGACACAGAAAAGGAGTTAAAAGAGGGAAAAAGTGTAAAGGAGTCAGCAGCAATTAACAGTATTTGTTTAAAAGCAAGGAAGCAGCTTTTACAACACAGAGATCAACCTGGAGCCCTGCTGCCACAAACAACTAGAGCCATTATGTCATGCATCTGGGAGCTATTTCAGTCAGCTGTGTGTACATATGTTGTGTTAAATATAGTTAGCTCCATACATTTTTGGACAATAAAACGTTTTTTGTACACAACAACAGTAAATTTTCAATCAAACCAGAAATGTGTGATTGGCGCACAGATTTTCTGCTTTATTTTTAAGGGTCTAGTAAAACTTCATTTTTAGAGGCTCTAAAGTAACTGGACAATAGACTAATAATCAATTTCATGGTTTGATAAGGCTTTTTCAGCTGTTATTTCATGCCAGACTGCAGAATTGATTCCAAGTGTTGAACTTCCATTTGGTAGTTCACTGGAACTTACAAAATGATGTCCAAAGAAATGCTGATGTAATTTAAAAAGACTGTCATTGGGAAGAAAATCAAATAAACCCCATCAGAGAGATAGAAAAAACTTTTGGAGTGGTCAAATCAAGAATATGGTACATTCCTAAATAAACAGGAATGCAAAAAGAGCTCAACAACACTAAAAGACCTGAACTACAGAAGACAACTAAAACATGGAGGTAGGTGTATTGTGGGGCTCATTATTGTGTATAAGAGGCAAATAAATCACAATACAAAGAGAAATGGTCACACAAACCTGTCCTCCTTATCTTCATTCCAGAACACAGCACTATATCCTTGGAGCTGGGACAGGAAGAGCTGAGAGTTGACGTCACAGGGCAATATATACCTGAGGCAGGCAAAGCTAGGCTCCTTCATTTGCCTCACACAATGCATTGCCACTGGCCTCTGCAGCACAAATGCAGAGACAGACAGTTCAGCTTAAAGTCATTCATAGAACAATGACTTTTATTAAATTCGCCAAATCTTTATCCTAAAATGTTATGTTTTATGTTTTTTTTATCCTTAAAATATGACTGTGACTACACATATATTGGCAGTTGTGACTGAAAATATAAATGTTGAAGATATATATGCATTTGTGGTGCTCATTATTCCATCCATCCATCCATCCATTTCCACTTATCCTTTCCTGGTCACGGGGGGTAGCTGGAGCCTATCCCAGCTGTCTTAGGGCAAGAGGCAGGGTACACCCTGGACAGTGATACAACATGAAGTGTGGTGACATTCCTTGTTGGAATGTCAAAAGAGGGAATGGACAACAGGTCACCAGTCTGTCGCAGGGCTAACTCATAGACAGAGAAAACCATTCGCACTCACATAATGGAGTTGGTCTATAATGTATATTTTGACATATAGTCAAAACATTTATTTGGATTGATTGTTTTATCATCTGCATTCTATGCTATCCATATATCCATGGAAAAATTTAATTTTCAGTTAAGAAATATTTTAGCATTATTGTATTAAGTTGCCACTATGATGCCATGACAATGATCTATAAATCTTAAGTCTTAGACTATGCTTGTTCAGTCCTTTTTTTGTTTTGTTTTTTAACTTTCCTGCACTTTTGAAAATATGGGAGAGTGAAAATGGACTGGGTGAGCTGGAGCAGTTGTTCTTATCTTAAGATTAAACAGCAATGGCTTAATACATTGAGAACTAGGCAATATAGGAAAAACATCTTGTTTTCTACATGTTCCCAAGAGACACTATGTGATTTTATTTTAGAATTTAGCAGTAAAATGAAAACCAATTGTTGGAGTGTAACCCCTCTTTAGACTAATTCTTAGAATTTCTTCCGAATTTGAAGTTATAAGTCTCTAGCTCAACCACTACTTTGACACAAGTAATAAAGTGTAGTACACTTTCCTTACATCACACAACAAAAATTTGCTCATTGTGTCAACCAAAAAACAGCTCACCTTCTCAGGTTTAGTGTCCCAGCATTCAGTCATCAGGTTGTGCAGGCAGTAGAACTGAACCTCTTGTGCACTACCCAGCACTGGCCGAATACCTTTTGAGAGCTTCTTTGCTATCTCAAGCTGGTGGTGTCCCAGTGCTGGCCTCCGCCCAGACAGGAGCTCATACATCACCATGCCATAGGAGAACATGTCCACCTTTAAGAGTTGTTCCCAAAAAAGGAACCTTAAGGTCAGTTGATAAGGGTCAAGTGTCAGAGTTACATCTGAGGAGGTTATTAAGACCTCCTGATGAATTTGTAAATAAAACTTTACTAAAGAAAACTTTAAATTTCATTTGGAGTGAAAAGAAGTTATGAAAGTAAAACCAACGGCCATTTGTGCGGCCATTTGTGCCATTTAGATGAAAGCTACCCAGTGAATTCCTGTCTCTGAATGTTCATTTCTTGGATAATAACTCATGACCACAGCCCATTTATGAATTTGCATAATAAAAAAATAAGTCAAACAATAATACAATGCAGAAATAATTTATTGCTATATAAACTAGAAAAATTTGCATTTCCTGCGAAAATGCAGTGTGGATGCTGTAACGCTTAAGCTGTCTGCTAAAAATAGCTGAAAAAGCTGAAAAGTAGCAAAAAATTGTAATAACTTTGCAGAAGCATAAGAACTTAGCAAAAATGTAATTACTTAGCAGAACTGCAATAATGTAAAAAAAAAAACATAATACTTGGCAGAAATACAATAACATAGCAGAACTTAGCAGAAACATGATAACTTCTCAGAAATATAGGAATTTAGCAAACATGGTACAGATACATTATTTAACCAAAAATACCTAAATATTGCAGAAATACTGTGATTTAGGACAAATACTACAACATAGCAGAAATGCTGTGATTCAACAAATATACTATGCTATGGCACAAATAGAATGAATATGCTCAAATACTATGATTTTGCTCAAATACTATGATTTAGCAATAATACTAAGATTTGGCAGAAATACTATGCTTTGGCACAAATACTATAATTAATTACAAGTACTATAACATAGCAGAACTATCAAGATTTGGCAGAAATACTATATTTTAGCAGTAATACTATGATTTGGTAGAAATACTATAATTACGCAGAAATACTATATTTACCACAAATCCTATAAAATAGTAGAAATAGTATGATTTAGCAGAAATACTGTATTTAGCAGAAATACTGTATTTAGCACAAATACCGAAAAGTAGCAGAAATACTATAATTTAGCAGAATAGTAATAACTTACACAATTACAAATATGGACACATATTGAAACACAAATGCACAGAGGGACACACACACACACACACACACAGGATCTAATCCAGTCAACTGGTGTAACTATATTCATTTTAAATCCTACAATGAGATGCTCCCAAAAAAGGGTAGGGTTCTCTCTCTCTCACTAAATACACACACACACACACACACACACACACACACACACACACACACAGGGAGAGAGAAGCAAGTTTCTAGGTCAGTCAAGCAGCCTGGACTGCTCAATTTGAATCCACCAATCAGAGAGGCTGTGTACTTTTTCCCACCAAAACAGGTGCACCTGTTTTTACACACACGCAGCACAGAGAGAGACAGGATTTTTGCAGTCTATTTCTCATAGTGAGACCTCCCCTCAGACAAATGACCATAATTTCCTAACCGTAGGGGCTAGAACGGTCATTCTTACACCGTTTTGTTCAGAAGACATGGGGGAATCTTCAAGTGTTAACAATTTATCACTAAAAAAATGAATTATTGAAGATATTTGACTTGTAATGCATCATAACTGAGTAGAGGCGAAGCAAAAACTGCCTTGACTTGCCCTTAAACAACACTTTCTAACTCTAAATCTATTTGGAGCATCGATATCATTCTTTCACCGTAAGAGACAGCAGGCTTTGGTGAACAGTCATGGAAATTTTCACGTCTCTGTGGAAATCCATCAAAAAGATATGATGAGAGAAAAAGGTGCCTCATTTCCAGAGTTTGAAATCTGAAGAAATCTGAGCGAGGGACGAATTTCCTACCCTCAAACAAATGTAATTCATAGCCAAACGGTAATAGGTGAGAAAAAAAATTCTTGAATTGTGAGCGTCAGGAGTGTCTGAAGATATATTGGCACAAGCCTCATGTCTTAACTTCGTTTCGTTAGGGAGATATGACGATTCAAAAATGCCTCCGATTAGAGAAATCCAGCGGTGATTTTGAACAAACTCTCCATTGACTTTCTATGGAGAGTTTTCAGACTTTGTGTTGGTCTGAAGAGATTGGCCAAAATTCTATAAATCCCACAACAATGATAGTGACATTTTCTGAAAGCCAGCAAAAAATACCTACGTTTGTTTTGATGTATAATTTGTGGGGGTTGAGTGAAAATTGAGCAAGTAGCAAGAAGTTGAGGCATCCACACTCAATAGTGTGGATGCCTTAAAGCATCCACACAATAAAGTATAAAGAATAAAGAGAAACAGGAACTCAATAGTGTGGATGCCTTAAAGCATCCACACAATAAAAGTGAATTGAATTCTCTCAGTAGGACACTGGGACTGTGGTGTGTGGAACACAGCGGATAGAGTTGTGAAGACAGATGTGAAGGTGAATAAATGCACTTATCTGATTTTATTGCACTACAAATTTCCTAAAGTAAAAAAAGAATAAAGTACAGTTCCTTAAAAAGGAAATAAAAGTGGATATTCTGTACATATTCTGAAGTATTTATATTTTGCCTATATTGTTCTTTTTGAATGTAATTTAAACTTTTTAGTTCTGTAAACAGGAAGTGCAAAGTGCATTCTTTTGTTATTTCTATCATATAATTATTTTTGTGATCAGAAAAAGGGGAGGGAGCGCTACATGGCTGGAAATAAAGTACCGAAGGTGCTCTTGACATGAAATTCTCACCAGATGTCGATAACAACCCATCCAATCCACACACGCAAAGAAATCAAACCATGCATGTCCATAAATTATGTTTAACAATGAGAAATGACACAGGGCTTACTGAAATGTATTTAATACTTTGTACAAAAGCCTTTATTGGTGATGACAGCTTCAAGATGCCTCCTGTATGAATCTAATCTAATTTTCTCTCTGAAACCCAATGGGAGTTTTGTTGCCTCTGTGTTTGGGATCATTGTCTTGCTGAAAGGTCTGCTCTTGTTTCATCTTCATTGTCCTGGTAGATTTTTATCAAGAGTGTCTTAGTACATTTTTCAAGCCATCCTTCCTTCACTTATATGAAGTGAGCCAGTGGTGTATGCTGAAAAATAGCCCGACACCATGATGTTTCCACCTCCAAACTTTACTATTGGTATGTTTTTTTAGGGCGATATGCAGTGCCTTGTGACCTCCAAACATGGTGTGTATCACGGTATCCAAAGAATTTTTTTTGATCTGACCAAACTATATCTCCCAGTCACTGACTTGTCTAAATGTTGTTACTGATCTGGTTACAATTTCATGTCAATAACACCTTTAGAAATATATTTACTTGGAAAAGTAGTGACGCATTCGATACATATTTTACCTCCTGCATGTTAATAACTTCTGCCATTTTTCCTCTTCTTCGGTGGCTAATTAGTCTCACACCGTTTGTCGTAGATAGACCGTTCCTACCTCATAACAACCAGCTCAAATGTTTTCAGTTCAGCAGTAATTAAGCATTTCTTACTATTCCTGAAATATTTGGCATTTTCGGGTGATGAAGTGCCATTTCATATGAATAGAGAGCGTGCTCTTACCCTGTATGTTGGAGGTCACAAGTTTAAGCAATTCTATTAGGTACAGTGTAGCTGGTATCACAGGTACAGTACACTTGTGGCCTATTAATATAGTTGCTCATGTGTTTTTGAGCCATCTCACTTTAACAGGTTACCTCCAATTTTTTAAATGCACCATGGGCAAGTTACAGACAGAGTCCACCAATAGCAACAAACAAATTTATGCTTATAAAAACAATTCGAAAGTTTTATTAAGTTATACAGACTGTATAATTAATCTGGAGTTTAGTTTGGCCATCTGAAGTTTGACTATTTTTAAGTCAAGGTCAAGGGCATGCAGCCTAAGAACAGAAGAGCAAGATGTCAGTCACAAGGTAACAACTTCATAATCTAAATACGACTTTAATTCACTAATTAAATAGCATGCTACATTAAATAAGACTTGGAACAAGAAATCAAAATAAATCCAGAAGTAAATGATTTTCAGAGGAACTACAATTTCTGGTAGTGTCAGTGCTGAGCAGCTTCCGGTATGATGGCGCCTGTGTTTGGCTTTGCCACTGCCGGGTGCAGTTTGTCACGCTCTTTTGTCGTGCTGTTTTTCTCTGCTCTGCTGTTTTCTATTTGTATCAATGATGTACTGGCTGCCTTGGTTTATGATCGTTTGACACTGTTATCCATCCGATCTTCAATGATGGCTCAAGATGTCTCATCCTCCTCCTCCTTTGGCACTTTCCACCCTCCGCCGGTGGCTGGATCCTCGTCCGGCGTCCTCAGCGGTCCCCGTAGACCACGGAGAAGGAGAGGAAGAAAAGCAGGTATCCAGGTGAAGCTTAGGCTTTTCTGGCGGCGGGGTCTGACTGGAAAGCGATGTTGAGCGTGCTTTGTTACCTATGCTCAGAATAGCTCCATGGAGAGGAATTTGTTTTCCACGTACCTGTTTGGATACGCAGGGCCCGGCTCTCCAAGACCGTGCTGCCTCAGGAGGGTTCATCCAGACTCTCCTGCTGACTGGCTTTTCATCCCCTCGGTGAGTGGAATCTATGAGCGTGAAGGCTCAAACCCAGAGTATCTACGTCCTTTAACTCGAGCCGCTGCTAAAAATGATGCTTCCACCCCGCTGAACATGGTGCTTTTTAATGCCTGATCATTGACTAATAAATCGTTCGTTCTTAACAATTTTATAGCTTCTAAAAAACTGGACTTCTTATTTCTGACTGAGACCTGGCAGCGGGACATTGAACTGTGCCCGAACGGCTATTCCGTCATCAGCCAGCCTCGGGGATCTGGTCGTGGAAGAGGTCTCGCTGTGGCATTTCAGGGCCGTTTCTCCTGCCGCTCAGTGAAAGTTGGACATTTTCTTTCATTTGAACTACAGCTGATTAAAATCGGAAATAAGGATCCTTTTTATTGTGCTGTGGTGTATCGTCCACCTGGTTCAAATAGCTTATTTTTGGGGGGGTTCAGCGACTTCCTGTCCTCTACTATGAGGTTGTCCAGACTGCTTTTAGTTGGGGATTTTAACATGCATGTTGATGATGACTCCGACCTCTTTGCCAGAGGTTTTATCAACATTATGGATTCTTTTCATTTTACGCAGCATGTGTCCGGCCCCACACATAACAAAGGACACACACTGGACCTTGTTTTTACTTTGGGTTTGAATATTGATTCTATTTGTTCTGAGGACATTTTTATCTCTGATCATCACTGTATTCTTTTTAACATGTCTTTTCATGAGCCTCTGTCTCCTGTTCAATGGACAATTATCTCGCGCATCATAAATTCCTCCACAGCGGAGAATTTCTCGGACGCTTTTAATTTAACTCTATCCCCGCAAAACGGCGTTGATTTCTTAACAGATCTATTTAATAACCATTGTTTTTCGATTTTAGATGAAATCTGTCCAGTTAAAATGAGACCAGTTTCTGTTTCCAAGTCCTTACCCTGGCTAAATGACAATATCCGATCCATAAAACGTGATTGTCGTAAAGCTGAGCGCTTGTGGAGGAAAACTCATTTAAATGTTCATCTCCTTTACTTAAAGGATCTTTTAGCCTCTTTTAACAATGCAATTAGAGATGCAAGGGCTTGCTTATTTTTCTCATCTGGTTGCAAAGAGCAGAGGTAATCCTAATGTGTTATTTGACACTATTACTGATATTATTACTCCTGCTCCACATGTTGCCATTATTTCTTCTAAGGAAGACTGTGAAAAATTTCTCTTTCTTTCTAGAAAAAATTAGTAATGTAAGAAAAAATTGTCCCCGTCAGCATCTGCATTGTCAGTTCCTACGCCAGCTCGGCCTGTCATTTTAGAAAGCTTTTTACCCGTCTCACTATCAGAGCTGGTAAAAATAGTTAATGCAACGAAAGCATCCTCCTGTTCACTCGACATTTTACCCGCACCGTTATTCAAAAATGTCTTCCATTCTATTGGTCCCTGTGTGCTCACCATAGTTAACACCTCACTGGGGTCTGGTAAAGTCCCTGCTTATTTTAAAACTGCTGCTATACACCCCCTGTTAAAAAAAACCCACGCTGGACCCATCTCTCACTAGCAATTACAGACCAATCTCAAAAATACCGTTAATTGCTAAGATATTAGAGAAGGTTGTGGCTAAGCAGCTTACAGCAGTTTTAGACAAACATAATATATTTGACAAATTTCAGTCTGGCTTTCGTAGAGCTCATTCTACTGAAACAGCCCTTCTTAGAGTTTCCAGTGACATTCTGATGCAAAACGATGCTGGAAAATGTTCTGTACTCCTAATGTTGGACCTCATGTCAGCCTTTGACACCGCTGACCATTACATTTTGCTTGAAAGGCTGAAATACTGGGTTGGTGTATCTGGGTCTGCCTTAGAGTGTTTCTCCTCGTATCTCTATACTTTTCTGTGGCGGTCTCTAAGTACAGGTCATCTTCCACGTCCCTGTCCTATGGTGTGCCAGAAGGTTCTGTGCTGGGGCCCTTATTGTTTTCTACTACTATCTACTTCCTCTCCAGCATATTTTGAGCCCCTTTGAGGACATTTGCTACCACTGTTACGCAGACGACATCCAGCTATATATTTCTTTTAAACCTGAAGATGTTTCTAAGCTGCAGATTCTAAATGAGTGCTTAGAATCCATCAAAGGTTGGATGGCTGACAACTTCCTCCAAATTAATGAAGAAAAGACTGAAGTTCTTGTATGTGCTCCAGACAGACATGTACCTAACATAATGAATGCTCTTGGTCCTCTTTCAACATTTGTGAAATCGTCTATCAGGTACCTAGGGGTAACCTTTGATTCTGCTCTTACTCTGGATGTTCACGTCAAATCTCTGGTTCGGTCCTGCTTCTATCATTTAAGAAACATCTCTAAATTGAGCCCTATAGTATCTCATACTGAACTGGAGATTGTTATTCATGCATTCATTTCATCACATTTGGACTACTGTAATTCACTGTTTACATGTCTAAACAAAAACTCCCTGGAGCGTCTGCAGATTGTCCAAAATGCTGCAGCAAGGCTTCTGACAAAAACATCTAAGTACTCCCATGTGACACCGTTGCTTATACAGCTGCACTGGCTCCCTGTTGAATTCAGAGTCCATTTTAAGATACTGGTTCTGACATTTAAAGCTCTTCAAGGACAAGCACCAGCCTACATCATTGAACTTTTACAGCCCTATGTCCTTAGTAGGTCCCTGAGGTCTTGTGATCAGGGCCTACTTGTTATTCAGCATACAAGGCTGAAAACCAAGGGTGATAGAGCTTTTGCCACTGTGGCCGCCAGACTGTGGAACTCTCTTCCTTGGAACTTAAGATCTGCAGACTCAGTGGTCACTTTTAAATAACAACTAAAAACACATCGTTTTAGAATTGCATTTTGTTAACTTTTGTCTGTTTTTGTTTTATACCTTGTGAAGCCCTTTGTGATCTTTTATCTAGAAATGTGCTATATAAATAAAATTTTACTTACTTACTTACTAACTACATCAATAAATAATGGACACCCTTCAACCTCCTAGTGCTTTAAATTTGAAAATCCTAGGTTATTTTCGGAAAAGTTGAAATCTCAGCTCTCATATTGTTGTCAGATGATAACCACTTGGATTTGAAATAGCATTTCAACTAATGTTTTCCTTGTTAACTCTCCACTTAGATTTTTTTACTTGCAAAGCCTGCTCAGACATGATTGGTCAGTGCTACGTATAGGTGCTGTGTACAGGTCATACATGTATATGTGGAAATTCAGGATATCCACATATCCGTTTATATAAAGATGATATGTTAACTCTCGTCATTTAAAAAAAAAAAAAAAAGGTCTAAAAAAACAAAAACAAAACCAAAACAAAACCACAGAACATTCCAAAAAATGTTATAAACTTTTCTAATGTGGGTTAAAAAAAAAGCAGATACCTTCTCATCATACACAATGCCTGGTCGGATCTCAGGAGCCTGGTAGCCCGGTGTGCCTTCAACTCCCAAAGCCCCCTCATGGAAGGATTGTCGAGAGATCCCATAGTCAGACAGTTTAACATTGACCATGTCTTGCACCTGGAAGAAGTTATCAGTGAATTAAAAAGCCAAATTAAATGACAGAAACAGGCTTTCTCTTTTTTGTTTTGGTTTTTTAACATGAAATTACTGTTTTGCTTTCTATTTACAGTATTTTTAATAAAGGGAAAGCAAATAAATTAGCTCAGAATTTTCACTTAACATCGTTGTTGATAATCTTTCAAAAATAGGTGTATCAAAAAGAATTGTCTGATTTCAAAATGCTACATATTTTTAAAGTAATGGACATAGAAGCTTGCAGTTAAAATTTTCAAATACATGGCTGAATATAAAGTTTTACATACAATACACACAATGTTCACGGGCTCATGACATACGCTGTCCTACACCAGCCACTGCTGTTGTTATAAAACCGACCCACAACCATGTGAAGCTCATTAATCCCTCTTTTGAACAGTCCATGTTACGATCGTTACCTGTGAATAGTTTCAGAATTACAGCTTGTTGAAACTGGATGGTTGGCTAATTCAATCTCGTGGATCTGCGGCTTCCCACCCTCATTATCAAGTAAATTTCATGACACACATACAGACGCACACACACCACAAGAAGTTGTTGATTTGTGTGTCGGCGCATTTTCATGTTTTAGTGTTCCAGGTGTGGAATGTTTTTTAGGGTTTTTTCTTACAGGTGCAGTAGTTGGTGATATGTCGTACTTTTCCATTTTCACATTTAATGTAATAGCTGAAATAACACTAAAAGAAATGAATAAATACACAGATAAAAGAAACACTTAAACAAGAGGAGCCTTTATAGAATTTATAGAGCTCATCTTAATTCTGATTGTAAAAGCTGCCAGACAGGACAGGATTTTTAAAAAATGATAAAAAGAAAAAAAAAATTGGATGAATCTTTTTGATACACCATGTAAATTAGAATGCTTTCAGAAACACAACATTTTACAGACCTCCAGAGACCACACCAGAATGTTATCAGATTTGAGGTCACAGAAGATGATGCTCTTTCTGTGAAGGTATCCCAGTCCTGCTGCAATCTGATAGGCTGCTTTGAAGGTTAGCATGTGGCCAAGCGGCATGTACTTGGAGCCTAGAAAGACAAGACATATTTTCATATCTCAGTAATATAGAGCAAGTTTTAAAATCAACTTCAAATGGCAAATCAGAAGGTGAAGATCACTATATACTTTTGCCTTTGTGCTTTTCCTCCAACACTGTGTTGAGGCTACCCAAGGGGGCTAACTGTAGGGCGAAGCAGAGTGGATGAATGCTGATGCCCACTAGTGAGACAATGCAGGGATGCTGGAGAGAGTGCAAGGTACTGGATTCCTGGCGAAACTCAGCAAAACTCCGATAGGCATTTGCAGACTGGAGGTGTTTTACCATGGTGTCTAAGACAATGTAGAGAGAAAGACAAGGGACCGTCAAAGTAAAAAAAAAAGAAAAAAAAAAAAAAAAAACCCTGGTTACACAAATGCTCTAACTATTGTATATTTATATCTTTTAAAAAAAAAAAAAAACCTCAAATTTGTTTACAAATATGCAGAACTCTCCCAAATATCCTTTTTTTCCCCTGGCAATTTACATTTTGTCAAGTGACTACATAGTACGGTAAAATAGACAAAGCCAATATCCAGCTGAAGGCATTGAGTGTGAGAGCAGCTGATCGTGGCTAGCAAGGAAACCTGGTCCCTCCGTGGCCGATTAGAGGGTACTTCACGTAGTTGGGTAAAGGTCTGCTACGAGATGTGAATCCCTACCATCCCGACCATCACTGAAATCAACCAGCTGATCTACACCATGGTAGATCATGGTAGTAGTGATCACTGAAATGCTTGGCTCCACCAAGAGCAGTACCCTCCATGGAGAAAGAGATTAGGCACAGAGGGAAACCAACTATTGGAGCTGCAGAAATGCCTGATGAAGTAACAGATGCCTAAGATATACAGCAAGCTGCCCAATCCTGACGCCTTGTAAACTGCCAAGCAAATACTCACAGCCATTTGAAGTAACAGAAGCCAGGAGAACAAATCAGAATGTTCTTCACTAGTTTCTACTCGTAGTGGCAGGGGAACAAGGTGTAAACAACCCCACCAAGGCTGGAGGAAAAAAGCAATACTGGAAGAGCATATGGGAGACCTGAACAGGATTCAGTACCCATCAGAGTAGCAGACATCCAAGAAAGAGTCTCAAGCATCAATGGCTGGACAGCACCACAGCCTGACATGATTCACACCTACTGGCTAAAGAGGTTAACTGTACTCCACGAGCATCTGGCAGTGCAAATGAACCAGCTGCTAATGGATGAGACACATCTAGAAAACCTAACTGAAGGCTGGACAGCTTCGTCTTCCCCAAGGATCCCCAAAAGGGACTGGTACCATCTAATTACTGGAAAATAACCTTCTTCAAAACAACATGAAAACTCCTGTTAGACATCGTAAGGGCTAAGATGAACAAGCATGGCTCAATACATGAATGGGGCACAGAAGAAAATTGGCATAAAGACCAGTGGGGGAAAATGGCAGCTACTGGTAGATAGAGCAGTCATTTTCAATGGTACAGCCATGAGTGAATGTAAGAAAGCCTATAACTCAGTGCCTGTACAAGATCAATAGAATCGTAAGAGCCTTCATCAAGAACTCAATAGGGATGTGGCGAACAACACTATACACTAGAGCTAAGATTTTCCAAAAAGATGGCATGTCCCCCAGTGTTATTCTACATAGGCCTGAAGCCCCTCAGCCAGCTCCATTAACAAGACTTGCTATGGATACCGACTACAGATTGGAGAAACAGCTGC
>CAKLIZ010000871.1:44399-65663 GCA_922035795.1 Oreochromis mossambicus | reverse complement strand
ACACACACACACACACACACACACACACACACACACACACACACACAGGGTATTCTTTGTTCACATGTACACCTATGTAAGCTGTTATATGTTAATGACCCTATGCATATTCATGTAACCACAATAAAAAAGCAGTGCTACGGGGGAGCGGACGAGAGCAACTGGGGTCAAGTGAAGGAACGGCGCCTGTCCAGTTCTCTCCCGTGCACGTGAAACATAAAGAACTTGCCTACTCGTGTCTTGCTTGCTGTGTAATTACATTGCCTTCAACGTTCCAGCGAATAGGTTCAAGCTAGAAACCTATCACTCTTTCTTTCCCTCTCCCTCCTGCTCTTGTTGTGTGCTACTGCTGTTGCAAGTGTAACTACCGCCCCACCCCCTCAGCTCAGCGCTGAGCAGAGGGGGGAGGTGCACAAACGTAAGGCTCTGGTTGCCGTCTCAGCTCAGCGCAAACACAAGGGTGACTTGCAGCGTGAAGCGAGTAAAAGTGAAAGAGAGGGCAAGAGAAAGAAAAAAAAACATGGCTCCCAATAACGAGCTGGCTCGCATCGTTCACTTCAAAGATTGGGCTCTAAGAGCCATTTCATTCGCGACCGACCCATCACTAATTCATACATAAGGCGCACCGGATGGTACTCTTTATTGGTCCATCACCGATGGATTCCAGTTTCTTTATGAGAAAAAACTACATTTCCATAGCTAGTCTTCAAATCTAGCCATGGAAATCAGCATTCTGTCATCCTCTTGTGGAAATAAAAGAAAATACATTATTGCTAAACATGGCTTTCATTACTGGCATTTTATTAAAACTTTTATTAAAGGTGTAGTTGTAGTTATTTTTATATAAACATTGCAAATACACTCATGAAGAGTTGACGCTCAGTCCATTTAAGGTCATAATCTTCGTCTGGCGTGATAGTCCCGACAATTTATTGTGTAAGTAACTTTGAGCATAGAAGGATAATGCATACATGTGTAACATATGTGTTAAATACTTGTGAATTTCACCCAAAACACCCTTTATTTAATTAAATATTTCATTTTGCATCTCACTCTCCTAACTGTGTGATCTGAGTCTGTGTGCGTTCATGTATATGCTTCACATGTGTGCCCCGGTCACAGCTCCTTTCAGCATGGCCGGAGGTAAGACACTGCCACGTTGCTCTCTGCTAATTAAAGTTTGTTCACAGCCCAAGCTGCAATGTGAATACAGCCGAACCGCAGCATTTTTCTTTGTCATTTAGAGACTCATTTGGGATAAGTTTTGTGGAGGGCGGAGTTCGCTAATATATGTTTTTAATGAGTTTTGCCCGAGAAGGCAGCTGAAATGCTAGCATGCTAAGTTAGCCTGATCGCTAGCGGCTTGTGAGCGTACTCGCGGCAGTTTTTTTTAACAGCGTGCACTCTTTTTTCCTTCGTCAGGAGAGGTGTACTGGCAGGCGCGTGACACACAGATCAGATTCATATTTCTGTGTTGCAGGTATGGAGATGTTCTTATGTTTTAGAGATGCAGTCTTTCATTCATTGTTTTTATAAGTACAGTGTTGTATTGCCTGTTGGATGGCGGTTATTAATATGATTGTACTGAAGTATAATCTTTGAATTATAAGCATTAGAATATTGGGTCCTGGTTATTGAATTGTATTTATCTGACTGTTTATTTGTTTTTGAATGATTTTGTTTATTGTTCTTATAAGTTGTTTCTGATGATTTTTCAGTGACATATTATTTATTTTGTGCTTTTTGTTTTTCAGAGCTTAAGTTAATGTTTTAAAACAATTTGTTGTATTTGATTTATTATATTATTGTAGTGTTAATGAAGCTGCAGACACAGCTCCTTTCAGCATGGCCGGAGGAGAGGTGTACTGGCAGACACATGACACACAGATCAGATCCATATTTCTGTGTTGCAGATGTGCAGTAAAGAGCCAAAGACCCAGTACTGTCTCCTGCCTCTTACTTTCACGCCAGAACACAACGCTACAACAACAGGCGTAACACATGAGTGGGTTACACATGCTTACAAACACAAATAATTACAGAAAAAAGTCTAGGCCAAAGGCCAGAAATACATTCTGCTTGTAACTGCATTTGTGCCTGCATAGCAGCAGTTGATGAAAAAGGAGTTAAAATAAGCATGAACTGGAGAAGTCAAAAGGAAACATCTGGAGGGTGAGATGGTTGAAACAAACAGCCATGTATGGTAAAATGTTGCTGATAATGGAAATTTGTCTAACTGTCATTAACTGTAACTTATGCATGTTATATTCTTGGCTGATGCAGAAGGGGCTGAACCCCGACATATTAAAAACATTTTGAAGTGTGCTTTTTAGCGGAGATCTATGCTGATGTGTTACAGTATACATCTTCCCACGCGTGTGTTTAATAAAATCATCGTCTGACTGAACTCATCTGGGCGAGTGTTGGTTTGTTCTTATTCTCAATATCAAAGAATTGGGACACTCTTCATCAGTTACAGAAATATAGTTCATTAGTGTTGTGTCACGCTGAGAGAAACACTGATGTGTTTGAAAAAGAATTCAACACTGATAATAATCTGTATTCTTTCTCTGATAATTATCATATACATTTGAAATGAAAATAGCAATTAATGATAATTACTGTAATGAAAATTTAAATTAATCATATATTTTAATAATAATTATTAACTACAGTCACTGTTCTGTAAGTGCTGTCAGGTTGACATACCGCAGTGCTGCTTTTGCTTCTTCATCGACTCTCTTTTTCATTTCCTCCAGTTTCTTGATCTTCTCTGTGTCTCCTTTCTGCTTCATCCTCTCAATCAGGAAGTCCAAGTGGACAATAGTGGATGCTGAAACAGCTTTCAGAGCGATCTGCTCCAGTCTGAAAACATGTTGGTAGGACTCTTCCAGGAACTGTGACTTCTCAGCTGTCAGCTGTTTCATTTCCTGTCCAAGTAAATGAACATCCTGCTCTTCTGTTGGTGGTTCATTTTTCTGATCTTTTCTTATCCTGGTCACGTATCTCCACTTTCTTTTCTCATGCACTGATGCAGGACACTTGTTGGTACATGACGTGCAGAGACCATCTTGGAAGACCTCACAGTGATTCAAGGGCACTGTGCATCCAGGATAGTGACAGTTCTCCTCACAGACTTTACAGCTGACAGCTGCTTTAAAATCTGGACCACATGTGTCTGCTCTGATAGGTTCTTTATGTTTAAAAACCTGAAAAACAAATGGAGTGACCTCTTCAGTCATCCTGTTGTCATGTTTCTCCAGAGCTTCCTGACTTTTTTTCATCTCTCTTTGTTTCACTTCAGTGAATTTGATTCTTTCTTGCAGGTTTTGGATGCAGGCTGTCAGTCTGATACTTTCTTTTAACACTTCAGGTGTTCCCTCTGGCTTCAAAGGTGTAGTTTCCTTCAGGAAGGCTGTGAACTCTCTCATTCCTCTCTCTGATCTTTCAAAATTTAGTTTCAGAAATTCTTCTTCCTCATCTTCATGCTGGCAGTTATCAAACAGGAAGTAAACTGGCTGATTCTTCTCATTTTTGGCACATTTAATTTTTGTATCTTCAAGAGCTTTAAAAGCATTTTGAGGTCTTCTTCCATCTGAGTGTGTGATCAAAGCTACAGTGTTTTTCTCCAGGTTTTTTCCAAACAGAGACATCACTGAATCAAAGACATACAGCACTCGGTCACCCAGTCGATTATCACTCGCCTTCATGACCAAACCCACTGCATGAACTTCATGGACTCCGTCATCTGATCCAAACAAGTCCAACAATCTGTGACTGATGATGTCAACATGTTCGGTCCCTCTGGTGTCTCTATAACCAGGAGTATCGATGATGGTCAGAGAGTAGGGCAGAGTTTCATCTTCAAAACCAAAGATCTCGTACACGATCACATCTGATGTCTGACTTTTCTTCTTCTCCTCTACAATCGTAAACCAGACTCTATCCTCCCACTTCACTCCCATAGTGTAGTTGAGCAGAGCGTTGATCAATGTAGATTTTCCTGCTCCTGTTTCTCCCACCAGTAAGATGGTTCTGTTTGTCTTGTTTGGATTTTTTTCTCCAACAGTGATTCTTGTCAGAGTTCCAAACTTCTCTTTCTTTGGTCTCAGCTGATAGACAGCAGGAGGTCCATCAGATCTCTGATCACTCTTGAAGATGATGCTCTCATATTTCCTGCAGAGAAAGTAGAGATTATTTTAATAAACAAGTGTTTTCTGTTCTGTCAGAATGTTTCTGCTGAAGGTTCAGACTTTATTAGCTTTGAAACTTTGTTCTGAAATATGGAGAATGATTTTTCATCCTTTTCCTCATAACATTAGTTAAAGTCTCAGCTGCTGTTCAGTTTACTATTCTGCTGTGTTAATGTGTATATGTATAAACTCACACTGTAGTGTACTCTACCAATTAATGAAATCAAGAATTCTCTCACTGTAAATGTTCCAGCGACATGAATGCATTATTATTTCTACAGTTAATACACAGTTATCATGTCTGACAGTGTCAGAAACCAGAAAACAGCTGGAGACATTCACAGCTACTAAAGGTTATAAACCTACAGCAGTAAGTCAGAGTCTGGAGTAATCATAGAGCTAGAATCTGGGGACAGGAGTAGCTGTCCAAAGGGTTTGAATTGGGTTTAGTCGGATTGTGCTGGACATGGGTGCAAAATGTCTCATCCTTTTTGAACAGGAAACTGTCAATATTTATTTTTTTCTTTGGGAATAAGCTTTACAGATTTTGTGGGTTTTTTTGTTTATGTTATAACACTTGTTAATTATATGCCCAAACTAAATAAATGATTGATTATTTGTTTGATAGTCCTATATTTCTTCTGTTACCGAGCCCATATTTGGTCTCATTAAACTTAAAAAAATGCATGGCCCCATGAAAAATGAAAAAGAAAAGAAAGAACCACCTTTTTTTTAAAGTGTTTTAAAAAATTAACTAAAAAAGTAAATTTGTAACATTTACACCTAATAATTAAGTAACATTGATGTGTGCCCAATTCTGTTTAGAGTATAACTCATGATTAGTTCTCTTGTTTTAATTACTTCTTGTGTTCATAGTACTCACGTTGTTCCCATGATGACGTGTGATGATGAAACAGATGTGATGATACCTGAAAAAAAAATACAATGGAAAATAAATCCAAGCAGACACCCTAAAAAAACAATTAAATTAAATTCAGGTTATTAATATATCACCAAATCTTCTGCTGTGATTTTTGTTGTAAAGTCTCACCAATCAGACAACACCTAACACCTAAGTACTTAGTGACAGTGGGAAGGAAAAACTCCTTTTAACAGGAAAAAAAACCTCAGGGGCAGCCTGTCACGACTGTTTAATGTATCAAAACAGAATGTATCTGAACCTGAGCCACATTTTAGGCTTTTCTGACTAATTACAGAGCACTGAAAGTTAGGCAGTTTAATTTTTATGTTAACATGTTCTTAGAGGTGCATGCCAATGTTTACTTGTTAACTGTAATATTCCTGTGTACTTTTACTCTAGGACTGCAATAAATGAACAGCCTAACAACATGAAACTGTCAGGGTCCAACGCGTTCTCACTCCCAAAGCGTAACATTTTATGCTAGGTGACAAATCGTCAACATATTACGTTTTCGGGCACCCAAAACGTTCGCACATGATGACATCGGAAAACTGAGGACATACGAGAACCATTTGGACTCAATCTAAACATGTTTGCTCTTTCCCTTAAAATCGCTTGGGAGAACGCTATTTCACATCATTAAAGTGCTGGTTAAGGTTAGACATAAGGTTATGGTTAGGCTTAGGGATAAGGTTAGGTTTAGGGCTCCAATACAGGGCTGGAACGTCTATTACCGCGGGAGCATAAAAGCACTGGATTTAATCCATAACCCGCCGCGTACCATAAGAACGCGGAAGATCACCTTTTGCGTTCCTCAGGAACACCGCGGGACGTGACAAAACGTCGGGATGTTACGCCTCGGGAGTGAGAACGGGCTCCGGGGTCCCTGTGGCTACCCGGCTGGCTCAGTTTGGTTACACATGCTTGTGTTTTGATTGTGCTCCTGCTCTCTCTCTCCCTCCCTCTCTGTCCCTCCATCCTTTCTCTGCCTGGGCAGAGAGCTCCTACCCTTGGCTCACGCACCTGCTCGTAATCACACATCTGTGGCTCATCACCCAACAGTGTTCCAGTGATATAAGATGGCAGCTCTGTGTTTCTCATCGCTGGACCATTTCCGACTCTTGTCAGTGTTTACCCCAGCTTCGTTTATTCTCATGTTTCTCTAGCAATCTCCCTGTAGTAATCTTCTCGTATCTTTGTGAATAGATTTCCCTGGACCTGTTCCCGTGTTATCTGTGTGACCGAGTGTGCGAGAATTGGAGTGAGTTTTGTGTTTCTTGTGGAGCTGTGGAGGGTGAAGTGGAGTGTGGAAGGAGTGTGGACCTAGAGATACTGAGACAACTAAGAAATACTGACTACTAAGACCTGAACTATAACAACACGTTCTAGTACTACTACTACTAATACATTTTATCTATATGCGCCTTTAAGACCCTTAGTAGAACAAGAACAATAGCAATAATACAATATAATAAACATGGCAAAAGAAATTAGACATAAGGTAAAAAAAAAAAAGAAAGCATAAAGTATCAAAGCTGAGCAAGGTAAAAATGGACTAAGACAGAATCAGGTATATGCAGTTCTGAATAGATGGGTTTTGAGACGTGATTTAAAAGTGGTGAGAGAGTTTGTGGTCCGGAGATCTGATGGAAGTGCATCCAAAGTCTTAGGGCAGAACAACTAAAGGCTCTGAGTCCCATAGTAGTCAGGCGAGCAGGTGGAAAGGACAGAAGGAAAGCTGAAGAAGAGCGAAGTGTACGAGGGGGTGAGTATGTTTGGAGAAGATCAGATAAATATGGAGGAGTGAGGTTATGAAGCGCTTTGAAAGTAAGAAGCAGGATCTTGAAATTGACATGGAGGTGTTACGGGTTCAGATATTGAGGGTGAGCACAAAAACAACGATTGGTCCAGGAGAGTCGGTCAAACAACGATTTTAATGAACACACGCATGGGGAGATGAACACTGCACACAGTCAGCATTGATCTCCGCCCAAACCTACACAAGAAATTGATTTTATAACATCAGGGTATTGTTTATGACGCCCCCTCATGCGTCAAGAAGATACAACACATACATGAGTTTCAAAAACACACACGTTCTGTTGACGACTTTTGACACATTTAAAAGGACATCTTCCTGGTAATCTTCTAACTCTCGCTTATCCCCTAGAACAAACTGTCCCTTATTCAATTCAATTCAATTCAATTCAATTTTATTTATATAGCGCCAAATCACAACAAAAGTTGCCTCAAGGCGCTTTATTGTACAGTAGATCGCACAATAATAAATACAGAGAAAAACCCAACAATCATATCATATGACCCCCTATGAGCAAGCACTTTGGCGACAGTGGGAAGGAAAAACTCCCTTTTAACAGGAAGAAACCTCCGGCAGAACCAGGCTCAGGGAGGGGCGGGGCCATCTGCTGCGACCGGTTGGGGTAAAAGAAGGAAAACAGGATGAAAGACATGCTGTGGAAGAGAGACAGAGATTAATAACAGATATGATTCGATGCAGAGAGGTCTGTTAACACATAGTGAGTGAGAAGGTGACTGGAAAGGAAAAACTCAATGCATCATGGGAATCCCCGGCAGCCTACGTCTATTGCAGCATAACTAAGGGAGGATTCAGGGTCACCTGGTCCAGCCCTAACTATATGCTTTAGCAAAAAGGAAAGTTTGAAGCCTAATCTTGAAAGTAGAGATAGTGTCTGTCTCCCGAATCCAAACTGGAAGCTGGTTCCACAGAAGAGGGGCCTGAAAACTAAAGGCTCTCCCTCCCATTCTACTTTTAAATACTCTAGGGACAACAAGTAGGCCTGCAGAGCGAGAGCGAAGTGCTCTAATAGGGTGATATGGTACTACAAGGTCATTAAGATAAGATGGGGCCTGATTATTTAAGACCTTGTATGTGAGGAGCAGGATTTTGAATTCAATTCTGGATTTAACAGGAAGCCAATGAAGGGAAGCCAAAACAGGAGAAATATGCTCTCTCTTTCTAGTCCCTGTCAGGACTCTTGCTGCAGCATTTTGGATCAGCTGAAGGCTTTTCAGGGAGTTTTTAGGACATCCTGATAATAGTGAATTACAGTAGTCCAGCCTGGAAGTAATGAATGCATGAACTAGTTTTTCAGCATCACTCTGAGACAGGATATTTCTAATTTTAGAGATGTTGCACAAATGGAAGAAAGCAGTCTTACATATTTGTTTAATATGTGCATTGAAGGACATGTCCTGGTCAAAAATGACTCCAAGGTTCCTCACAGCATTACTGGAGGCCAAGGTAATGCCATCCAGAGTAAGAATCTGCTTAGATACCAAATTTCTAAGATTTTCAGGGCCGAGTACAATAACCTCAGTTTTATCTGAATTAAGAAGCAGAAAGTTAGCGGCCATCCAGGTCTTTATGTCTTTAAGACATTCCTGCAGTTTAACTACACTGTAAAATGTAATATTGTGTTTAATTAAAAATATTAAATAGGCTGAACTCAATTTTTATCAATTTGTTATTAGAACTCAATTTAAATAAGTTACCAGTACTTTTTATGCAAAAACGCTGATAAACTCCATTTATTTGAGTTGTCTTAACTTAGAAAAACTAAGTAAGCTGGAAGTTTTGCTTCTCAGTGCGGAAGGATGAAAGATGTGTTTTGAAAATGCCACGTGACTACCGTCCTCCTCCCTCTCGGATCAGTCCGCATGTTCATGGTGCATTTTTTATGGAATATGTTGAGCAAACCTGGAGAAGCGTCAGCTCAAGATATTATTGTTGTCATTGCTGTGGATCTTTACCTGATACACTGACTTGGTGAGTAAATGTTTACTCTTATTCAAACTGATTTTGTGGCTTCTCTTAGTTTAGCACCAGGTTTAAAATCTTGCTAGCTAGTTAGTGTTAGCCTAGTGTTGCTGCTGCCGCTGGGCTCGTCTTACTTAAAAATTAACACCACAGCCTTAAAAACCTTACATAAAACTATGTGGTGAAATTTTCTGTTGATTGTTTGAAATAATTAAGTGAGATAAGAGCCCAGACAAAATTCTTCGG
Source organism: Oreochromis mossambicus (assembly GCA_922035795.1). Lineage (NCBI taxonomy): Eukaryota > Metazoa > Chordata > Actinopteri > Cichliformes > Cichlidae > Oreochromis > Oreochromis mossambicus. Next base: position 56,503 of record CAKLIZ010000871.1, on the reverse strand, counting down.
GAGGTGCAGCCGTTAGGGGTGGATAACAGAGCTCTCCGAAAACGTGGAAGCACTTTTGCAAATATGTGATATTTTGATAAATTAAGTAGATATTTGAGCATTACATAGCTACATTGTCGCCTGAAAATATCTTAAAAGGTTATTTTGTGACCCAGAAAGGGTAGTCTGGGGAAAAGGAGGATCGCATTTGTCGGCCGTGGGCCAAGAAAAGCTGTGTTTTTGTTGATATTCCTGGAGAATTTGCAGACCTGTTGACGTCTCTTAAAGACGAGCAGCGGTGTGTATATCCGGGTTGTAGGGACCCACTCATACAGCTGGAAACCGTGACGTAAGAAACTGTCTGAAATGATTTAAGTGCCAGCCGGCTGCAGGCTGTGTGTGAGAGAGGCTGTAAAAGTCTCTTTTTCCGTTCTTTTTGCTGGGGAAAAGTGCGCAGTTAAAATTTGGGTGCGGTCACTTCCCCTTTTAATTTTAACAAAGAATAGATACATTGATTAAATGAGGGGTGGATAAAGGGCATGCTCATTGTGCCGTTGTTTCATTATAGGTGCTTGGAAATAGACAGTGAGAGGCCCACGGGGATCCCATTAAGGCTGCTGAAGCATTTTCCTGTTTTGTGAGCGTGCCTTTGGTGATTTTGAAATACAGTATCACTGGACAGGGTGATTCTAATATAAGAGTTATTTTAATCCAACCAGAAACAGAGTAAGAGATAAAGCTGTGAGCCTCCTCCTGAGTGGAGAGAATTTGCAGAATTTTTGAGTATCTCTTGTTAAAGAAAAGGGAAAAGAGATTCTGTGTACGGCAGACCGTGAAGTTTCTAGATTAAATCAGAGAGAACTAATGTGGCCGAAGGTTGGATCTGATATGAGGCGAACAGACGACCGGTCTAAAAAGATTAAAAGGTACGCACAAACCTGTTCAATAAGCAAATTTGTGCAAATTGGGTGAATTCTAAATTATCTGTTCGCTGAGTAGATGATCTTAACTATTAAATTGGCGCAGTAGGGGTAAAACTGAATTCTCGAGAATAAAGTAAAACGTCGAAGTAATGAATGAGTAACTTGGAAGTAATGAGAAGCTTTGAAGCAAGGATAATGAAACTTTGAGAAACAGACAGTACTGAGTTAAAAGGTTATATGGTATTTCATGGTAAAAAAAGAGAAAAGAGACCAATGCATGTTTAAGAATAGAAGAATATAAGAGTTATTGGTCAGCTTATGGTTTAATAAGTGTCAAACTCACGGGATTGGAGAATCCTGTACCTCTTTGAGATTTCAAAGAGGAGCTCCGGCGTGGGCATATGTCAGGTGGTGTTGCCGAGAGTTGTGGGCTCGGTGAATAGCTAATGATCAAGAGGATCATTTTGGGAGACGCTTATTTGTAAGTAAAAGGATTAAGTTCGGACGAGGAAGTCCGACAGAAAACACCTGGTGCTGTCAGGATGTTTAAGTGACACAGAAGTTCAGAAAATCGAGTCAGAAATGGTTTTGTGGCTCTTGGTAAACTGATTTTGAAGGAAAATCAGTGTTTATTGTGCTGAAGTAACAGATCCGGCGCGGTCTGACGGGAAGAATCAGCTGCACAATTCTGAGTGTGCAGCGTTGTTGATATTAGCAGATCCGGCGTGGTCTGAGGAAAAGAAATAAATCGGTTAATGGTTGATATATTTATATGAATTTTGGTGGATCTGCTGAGGTCCAGAAAATAATCAATGCGGACTGTGTTTGTTCGAACGTTGATAAATGATCCAGGAAGAATTGCCCTGGGTCTGTGTCTGTGTGTGTTGTTCAGTGACAACATGCACAGTTTAAAATTGGGCGCTGTTCCTTCCTCTTTTTGGTTTCAAAACACAAAGGCTGTTGGATGAAGAATTACTGTGTGAGGAACAGCTTCACTTTTGATTAGGGAAATAATATGCTTACTTTTGGGTTTATGAAGATCTCGTAACAATCTGGGGGAGATGCCGGGGTAAAAAAGAGTGAGCTCCGACGAAGGGGTCCGAGAAAAAGACACCGTGAGTTGAGCAAGGTGTTTTAACTGACTCAGGATTTCAGAGAATCGAGTCAGCTGTGATCTTGAGTTTTAATGGTAAGTTGATTTTAAAGGAAAATCAATGTTTACCATGTTGAAGTAATTCTGATGATATTACTAGATGTGTTGTGATACAAGTAAAGAATAAGTTGTGTAAATGTGAACACACGATTGTGTTGAGATGTATGGATCGGCTGCGGTCCACCTGATAAGTTAATACTGGGTAAACTGAGACAATAAACTGTTTTTAAATCTTCACTGGCTGCAGTGAGATACATGTGCTGAAGATTACTGGACCCGGTGAGGTCCATATGATGAAGTTCTTGGGGAGATAAATGACAGAAACAGTTTCTGAATTTTGAGGAGAATTCTGAAGCACTGAGGTTGAATTTTCTCTGTGCTTGGTGCGCTGTGTGGACTTATATCAGAGTTATAAGTCCAAAGGTTATGACCTGGAGGTCATTCATGGTGTTTAAAGAAGAACAGGAATTAGAAAAGGATATTTAATGTCATATTTTGTGTAAATTGAGGAAAACTCACCATATGTGTTCACCTTTTTTCATTTAAAGGGACACAGACAGTAACACATACACACAGTTCTTGGGTGTGAGTTACTTCCTCTTTTAATTTTAAACTGCAACACATGTGTGCATTGAACTAGAATTTCAGCAGTGGATGAGATGGGATTTAGGTTAGGGCTAGTCAAAGATAAAGATGACTTTTATTAGTCCCACAGCTGGGAAATTTGTTTTGTTAAAGCAAAAGTGCAAAGTTATGCAGCAGAAATTAGAAAACACTGGAATGCAATAAAATAAAGTAGAATAGAATAATATATACAATAGAATAAAATAGAATACCAATACTATATACAGCTGAGTAAGAAAATACAAAATACAACTTTGTCAAAGAAAGAATTGCACATATAGCAGTCTTATTGCACGTATGAGGGTTCTGGTAAAAGTAAAAACTTAGGTTTAAAGTTTTATGCCCTGGAGGCCAAGAGTCGTGTGTAGAGAAGAACATGACTTAGAAACGGACATTAAAGGTCACATTTTGTCTAAGATGGGGAGAATTGTCCCATATGTGTTTATTTCTCTTCTTTTTAAGAGGACAGACGCAGTTACTGAGTGTTGTCTACTTGCTCTTTCTGATTCTAAGCATGTTTGATAAAATACTCTTAGGAAAGCGTATTTTGAGTGCTTCTAAGTGTGTGAATGTTGTGAGTACTTGATTTGAATGATTCTGTGTGATTTGTACAAAATAATAAATAAGTAATAATAACTCATAGGAGAGTGCGTGAATAGAGGAGGCCTGAGAGAGTGTGTGTGCGTCAAACAGGAAGTCTGATTATAGCTGGGGAGAGACGTTGCAGCATGAAAACAGAGCAATTAGAGACTGAATGTCTTAAGAAAAAGTAATAAAATATATTAATTACATGTTTTAGAAAAAGAAAGACTGAGAAAATAAATACATGAACTAACAATTACATTAATGAATAGAAAACACACGTACACAAATTGTTACAGGTGAAATGTTGGGAATAATCAAGAAGTGAGATAGCTTAATATACTGATGAAATGAAGAAAGCAGCTTACACTCCTTTGATTTCCAGAGTCAGTGTGTCCCCTCCCCTCATAGCACCCGTGCCCACTTGGCCCCCGTATCAGGCGAAGCATGGAAGGCTGGACAGCCCATGACGGGTAAGATCCCACCTCGAAACCCTGGGACAACCTAAGGCAAGGCGCAGTCACGATTGCTTGAACCTAGGTCCCTAAGTGAGCTTGGACTCACTGGAGGAGACGGGACTTCAAGGGTAAAGCCGCTGGGCACAGGGGGAAATGTCATTAACAATGACGAGTGATGAGCCAAAGAGGGGAGACACTCACTGTCTTTCAGGGTGAATTGTTCCCTGAACCTGAAAATCAAGCTCTAACTTCTGGCTGAGGACAAGGAATGTTGTTATTTAAGGTGGGAGATCAAATTTGGGAAAGAGAAAAACTGACTGTTTAAGTGGAACCTTGTGAGGGAGTCTGAAAAAACCACGAAAAGAAACATATACACAATCACACACACAAATAGAAAATGCGTTAACCTTTGAATACAAAAGAGCTCATGAAGATCAGATAGCAGGTTTAGCATAGGAGTCTGTTTATCATGTTGTCCAACTCGCTTAGTGTGTAGTAGTTTTCAGAAGAGAAAATTTAGAATTTAGTGATGATGGTGTGCAAGTTGTGTGGTGTTTAACGAGATTTTCTGTGTATTGAGCAGGTGAGGTGATGTTAGTTGACCTGAGAGTATCAGGACCCTGAAGAACTTGTGGCAAAATGTTCTGTGTTTAAGATTGTTGAGGTTGTTGTTGTAGTGATGGGTTACTTCTATCGGTTAGATTTGTTTCGTTTTCTTATTTTAATGGAGGGAGTTTTATCAAACATGCACATGTCTAAGGGGGTCCATCATTTTTGTAACAGTGCACTTAGAAAAACCTGTCAGGTGATTTTGTTTTGTGTTTGGATGAGCCAATAATCAGCTCTCTTTTTCTCATTTTTGTTCTAAGCAGGCCTGCAAAAGAGTGAATAACAGCGCTGACAAAAAGTCTCGGGAGAACAAACATAAAGGTGACCTTTTCCAGATTACAATGGGCAGAGGAAAGAGCTACCTGTGGGGATCTGATCAGATTGTGAGTCCCTGTCTAAAAGGATTGCAGCGAGTCAATCCAGTCCAAAAGCATAAAGAACTAGTTTCCGAGAAAAACTTAAAAGAAAATGAATGAATTGATTTTGCTGAGAGTGGAGAATCTGATTATTTGTGCGCAATTTTCCACTATTTGCAAGACCTGATGTTAATGCATGTGAGTGAATGTGTGTAAATGGATGGTGACTGGACGGACGAGGCAGACCATAGGTTGGACCGACTGGACACTGAGATAAAGACTGGACTAAGGTTGGACACATGACTGATAACTGTTCTGTTTTAAGTTTCCTTTCTTATAACACAGGTTGGATCATAAGTGGGGAAAAACTGAGTATGAAATGTGAAGTTCTGGTTAACACACAGGTTTTTGTTTCTAGGAAGTTCCAAGGATGCAGGCTGTGGATGGAGCCAAGAAAAGATTTGACATAATGATTAATTTGACTTCATTCCTTAAACACAGGTTTGAAGGGCCGGAGCATGTATACCTAATATGATATGACTAACCTTTTTCTTTTAATTTCCTAAGCTCGAGTGAAGGATTTTGAGTTTGTTTGTAACACATGGGATGTGTCACAAAAAAGGGGGAGTTACAGGATTTAAGGTTTAATTTGAAATGGGTTTTAGGATTACTTGATGACGTTTGGGGTTTTTGATAATTTAGATATGGTCAAATTGAGGCAGAAATTGTTATTTTCATGTTCTTTTTGATCTGTTTTTATGCTCAGAAGGTGATGGTTTATATCTTACCCTGGGCGTGTTTAATAAAACTAAAAGTGTTGCTCACACACATGAAGGGCATGGAGACTAAGTAAAGTTAATATAAAGGACAGAGCCCAGAACATGATATGGTGAAACAACTTTGAATGATTAAAGGAACCTTAGATGAACACAGTAGAGTAGTGAGGTGTAGCAGAGAGAGGCTTTTTGTTTTCTATTCTTTACAGGAGAAGATTTCAGGACCACAGCGACCACAGGGGGGCGAGAATCCTGGAAGCCCCAGATCGAACGGAACCAACCAGAGAAAGGAGAAGAACAGAGCACAAATACACCTAGTTGTTTATATTACAAAGAAGATCAAAAGCTTGTTAGACACAGGTTATAATGGAAGCGTAAAAGGGATGAGAGGAACTTTACATAACATAGAAATCCTGCAACAATTCGTAAATTGCCCAAACACAGTGTTCAGACCGGATATGCGCTACCCGTTAAAGGGAGCGAAGAAATCAGGCCTAAGTTTGAAAAATGAAATGGGTTAACTCGATAGAGGATTTTTCCAAAGGTCGAGAAAATAATGTAGGACCTTTTACCAGGAGAAAGCTAATTGTATCTTTTACACTTTACAGTGTGCATTGAGGGAAGTCAGGAATAGTTTAAATTAGGATTGAAAAATTAAACTAGGTGAAAAGGGGGTGTAGCAAGTAGATTTAGGGCAGCTCACAGCCTGGCGTAAACGCAAGGTGCTGTCACACAGGTTAAGTTATTTGTTTGATCTATTTTTATGACAAAATAATAAGGAAACATTGAAAACATACAACCCGTTGAGGAGACAGACAGGGTTGGGGAATTGAAGGGTTTTGTTTGTTTAGCATAATCACTTTTGTTATATTTTAGCTTTAACAGGGAACATGCCTCTCTGGAGCTTCTCTCCTGATGCTACCCTGCCAAAGACCCTTATCCATAGAGACTATGTCAGCTCCCAAACAGACAACAACAAACCAAATCTAGCAATAAACAACTTAAACATCAATAGTAACCAGTGTTGGGGAGTAACGGAATACATGTACTGCCGTTACGTATTTAGAATACAAAATATGAGTAACTGTATTCCGTTACAGTCACCGTTTAAAAAGGTGGTATTCAGAATACAGTTACTTTGTTGAAATAAATGGAATACACGGCGGTACTTTCCTGTTTCATATTGTCGCGGGTCAGGACTGTTTGGGTTTGTTTGACAGCTACGTTCTGTTGTTCCAGGCGGCAGCGTTACAGTTGCCATGGTTACAGGGTGACGCTCTCTCTCTGCGTGTTTCCTGGGTGAGAGAGCGCTTTTTTGTTGTTGTTGTTGTGCTAAGCTAAAAGGCAGAATGCTACAGGCATAGCTCTAAAGCATGTATCCTGATGGGCAGTGTAGTCCGTGCTGCAGGGAGAATGGACTACCATACACGTTATGTGTCTGTGAGCGAGGGAGGGAGAGAAAGGAAGTCCGAGCTGTCACGGAGCAAAAACGGGAGCTGGAAGCATGTAAATATAATAATAACCACAGCAGCCAAGAAGAGTGCCTGACGAGCCCATTTGTAAGTAAGCTATTAAGACTCAACTGTACACTGTGTTCGTGTTTTCCTCCGGAAAAAATAAGTTCCGTTGGAGAAGCCTTTCAACGCCTCTCTCTGTCTCCCGCAAGCAAAGTTGACCCAGACAACAAAGTAAAGCTAGTTTTCGGCTACCAGCCCGACACGAACCCGACGTATTAGCCAGAGGTCCCTTTACTACGTTTCGGAGCCGCGGACCTTCAGTAACAGTAATAAATCACAGCAATAGGACATTCATGTAGTTGTAAACAGCATGATAATATATTAAGTATTCCAAAGTATTCAGAATACGTTACTCTCATTGAGTAACGTAACGGAATACGTTACAGAATACATTTTGGGGCATGTATTCAGTATTCTGTAGTGGAATACATTTTAAAAGTAACCTTCCCAACACTGATAGTAACAAAGCAAGAACAATACAGAATCCACATCTGAACCGAAGAATAAAACAGTGAAATGTGGATTATTAAATATTAGGTCCCTCACCCCCGGAAGATGATTGAATAAAGAAAGACAGGTACTTATGTATGTCAGCATAAGGTGGAGTCCAACAGAAGCAAGGCACCCTAGATGCGCACAGCATGCAGCAGGGGTTGCCAAAATAATATAGAAAACAGCACATGTAGTGAGAGAACACCCACTAAAAGTTCTGATTACACATAGTGTGGTGGCATATGTGAACTCGCAGGCGTTCACTATGACATCATTAGCACAACAGAGACTGAGTAAAGTTTTAGATGCTCCAAATCTGACATTTACACATGAAGGAATCAATATGGCAGATCTAATGGGATCAGGAGAACCTCATGATTGTACTAAGAAAGCAGAAGTTGAAGGGAAAGTCAGGGAAGATTTAAAAGCAGAACCTATCCCTGGAGCTGAGGATTGGTTCATAGATGGCTGCTATCATCGTGATGAAGAAGGATCGAAAGCAGGCTATGCTATAGTCTGCAAACAAGGAACTGAATTTGAGCCCACGAGGAACTCCAGCAGTGGAAGGAGCCACGCTGGACTGGTCCTTATGAGGTCGTTGCCAGAACAACTATAGCAGGTCAACTAAAAGGGAAAGGCGATACCTGGTATCATTGGTCGCAGTGTGTACCAGCACATGAGAGGTTGGTAGAGGACAACCCCTCTACACCCAACACAGGTGGTAACGAGCAGAGGCAAAATAAATCCTCTCACCTGTGCAACGGGCCAACCAGTAGTCTACCTGGGAGGCCGAAGAGAGAAGAGGAGCAGCGCAGAAGGTCGCCACGCCAGCAGAAAGGAGCGGTGACAAGTTGAGGACTCCACAAAAGCAGGGGAGTTTCATTCCAGGATACAAAGTTTATATAACATGATGCAAACACACGAATCAGAGACACGTAATGAGAAAACTGATTAGAATGTTCCTTACAACTACATGTTTATTGTATGCAATGATGTTAACTATGGCTGTGTTGTTTATTGTCTATATTTTGTAGGGCACTCCGGACCACTTGTCTGAACACGGAGGCCAGTCCAGCCCAGCACTTCCTGAGACTGTAGTTGCTAAAACGGGATCGGTAAAAAACACAAAAGCGCGAGGTGTCAGGTAAAGGTGATGAGTGTCTCAGCATGAATAATGGCATATAGTTGAATTATGTTAAAGGGTCTACCAGCTCATTCATGTTTGATTTGTGTGACGTCATTAAGTGTACAGGAGCTAGTAGTAGCTGGAGAGCGTATGATGTATGGGTCTGCAATCACCCCATGATATGCTTAGGGCAAATTTAGTTGATGCAAAGTCTAAGCCGCTCGCAGAAAGCTTAATCACCATTCTGACTGATCAGATGGTAACTTCGAGAACAGTAGCTCAAAAGGAACAGGAACCAAAAGAGAGATTACTTCTGACGACAGATTACTCTAGACTGAAGCCTAAGGATTTGATTGAGCGTGCCACCGGTTTCAAGGACAGTAACCTCTGGCTTGATTGGGTGGCTCAAAATGCTAGAGAACAACATGTATCTGAATGTGTTGCCTGTGCGTCAGCTAGGCCACGTTTGTTTATAGAGCCCGCACCATTGCATTAGAGGATGAGTGGGGCTATGATTGTATGTTACAGTTAACTAGAAGTGCAGTGACTACTGGCAACTGTACTTTGTTGTCCAGACTTTTCCCTGCCGTTTCAAAGCAGACAGCAGTGGGATCATTTATGCCAAAACAAGATAACTACACATGTTTTAAGTTTTCTACAGATAATGAAAAGTACAAGGTGGGAGAGATCGACCCAACTTGGTGTGCTGTCACACTCACGGGACGAACCACCAACAATGTAAGCGACCCTAGCATGATAATTGGAACATGGGCAAAAAGTGGGCTCTATTATTACTGTGGGGAAAATACTCGTGTTCCTATGGGAAGCGTAGGGACATGTGCGATGGTGCGATTGGGAGCTCCGCTCATGCTTATTGGGAACCAGGTAAAGGCTATTCCACAACACAACACACGTACCTTAGCTGCCAGAGGTAAGAGACATATTTTGGCCAAAAGAGGGACCCAGGGTACACATGCATATGACCCTAGGTTAAACTCTCCAACCTGGATAGACTCTATTGGAGTGCCCAGGAGAGTTCCAGATGAGTACAAGCTGGTAAATCCGATAGTGGTAGAATTTGAAAGTATATTTCTTTGGGTGACACCTAATAAGAATGTTGATCGCATTAACTATGTTCATTGCAATCTGCTGAGACTCTCTAACCTAACCAGGGATGCCATGATGGGGTTCGCAGAACAATTGGGTCCGAGTTTGCTGATGGGAAATCGAATGGCCCTTAACATGAGAAGGGAGGCGTGTGCGCCATATTCGGAGACATGTGCTGCACTTTTATCCCTAATAATACTGCCCCAGATGGCTCAGTAACCCGAGCTCTGGAGGGCTTGAAAACTTTGTCTAAAACTATGCATGAACACTCAGGTATCGAAAATCTGCTGGCGTCCTGGATGACATCTGTGTTTGGACAATGGAAAGGTGTGGCTATGTCAGTGATGTTTTCTTTGACTGTACTTTTGGGAATACTGGTCATCGCTAGTTGTTGTATCATTCCTTGTGTGAGAGGATTGTTGGTAAAAGTAATGGCGAGGGTTGCGAACCCTGGCTGGGTTGAGGGCATCTACCAGATGAACTTAGAACCCATAGAGTGGGGCAGGGAGTGATACAACATGAAGTGTGGTGACATTCCTTGATGGAATGTCAAAAGAGGGAATGTTGGGATTTAGAGATTCTTTTATTGCTGCCATATAATCTGCCTTATGATAAATGCATTAATAACATGTTCTACAGTATTATTTTATCAGTAATATTGTTTACAGGGTTCATATTGCATTGAATATGTTTGTCATCACGTTCATTCTATTCACAGGTTGAGTTCATTCTATACACAATGCATAACTGTGCTTGTTTAGAGTTGATGTTCTATCCAAGAGGGTTTTAAGCTTCACTGGTGAGAGTGTCCAGGTGATACATGTTGAGGGAGGATGAGAACATAGCAGGTTAATTGCATGCATGCTTACAATACACATAAATCTAGTAGCAGGCCTGAGCGAAGGCCCAAGTGTCTTCTGCTTCTTATTTGAGACCTGCGCCAATTCAGTCTACTTAGTGATTGAGGACGAGGGTCCATTATTAGCCCTTAGAGGCCCTGAAGCTTGAAGTTATTACCTTAAAAGGAAGGTGTTATCAAAAAGAGAAGTTATATGTTTGTTTATAGTTATTAGAGATGTACAAGATGTACCCTTGTCTGTAAACAATGACTGGACATAATGTATTTTTGACCTGTATTGACGTGTATGTGGGGGTGTGATCCTCTATGCTATAAAACCAGAACTCAGTGTATTTTTGTCAGAGCAAATAAGCCATATGCTGACGGTTGTTCTCCGTTGTCAATAAACTCATCGTTTGATTGCACTTTTCTGGGCCTCCGTCGTTTGTTGTCTGGTCTACAGTTGATCGATCTCGCTTCAACCATAAAAACGCAACTTTCAAGTTTGGACAGTGGACTTCTTTTGCCTGCGTATGAAACGTATGAAGTGGCTTGTGGACTTTAAATTGTGGGACGTTTGGTTTGTCAAAAGTAAAGGAATTGCCACTACAAATAGGATGAGGGACCTATGGATTCTTCGATACCCAACATCCACAATGACGGCGAAACAACTAGTAGCTCAGTGTTCCAACATTCGAAAGAAGGGACTGCTCTCACAGCTAGAGATTGACGAGGTACAACATAAATGCTACCCCAGATAGCAAGGAAACATTGAAACAATGTTGAGTCAATATCAGGCGATGTCATTGAATCAACGTTGAGATCTGACGTTGACCCAACGTCACTCTTGCACCCATTTTTAACGTTGAAACAACGTCAGGTTTTGATGTTGAATCAATGTTGAAAGCTGACATTGATTCGACGTTATATTTTCTAATACTGTTGACATTGAAACAATGTCAGATTCTGATATTGAAACACTGTTGAGCTATGGTGTTGATTTTCCACCTCTTTCGCGCAGTTGCTTTTTATTAAAACAACAGTTAAATTATGACTGGAAATCTACCTTTCTTTATAGGTATTTTAACCAATACTAAACTACTGCATGTTTCCATCAATACTTAAACCACCTAAACACATAATTGTACTTATTCCTCAAATTGGACACCCTTTATAAAAAAACCCAAATGTCTCACAATGTATCATGTCAATATTAATATCCTAAAATAAGAAAGCATTGCATGTGATGTAACAGAGAAAAAAACTAAACAAAAAAAGGTCAATAGACATGTTTCGTTTGCTAAATACTTTATTAAAAGACAGTTTCCTATTTACATTTATATGTTTCACATAAGTTTGTAATTTTTACTCCGGGATGGGGACGGATGATGTGCGTCCTGCGCCACCCAAACGATCTGGGGCGTATCAGAGCCATTTCTGCACTGCCTGTGCAAAGACAAACTCGGACATAGAGTTTGCCCCTAACTGCTGCGTCAGGCCATCTAGGACAAAAATACACACACACACACACACACACACACACACACACACACACACACACACA
>CAKLIZ010000871.1:22788-44389 GCA_922035795.1 Oreochromis mossambicus | reverse complement strand
ACACACACACACACACACACACACACACACACACACACACACACACAAAAAGATTTCCCAAGCCTTGAACATCCCACGGAGCACTGTTCAAGCGATCATTCAGAAATGGAAGGAGTATGGCACAACTGTAAACCTACCAAGACAAGGCCGTCCACCTAAACTCACAGGCCGAACAAGGAGAGCGCTGATCAGAAATGCAGCCAAGAGGCCCATGGTGACTCTGGACGAGCTGCAGAGATCTACAGCTCAGGTGGGGGAATCTGTCCATAGGACAACTATTAGTCGTGCACTGCACAAAGTTGGCCTTTATGGAAGAGTGGCAAGAAGAAAGCCATTGTTAACAGAAAACCATAAGAAGTCCCGTTTGCAGTTTGCCACAAGCCATGTGGGGGACACAGCAAACATGTGGAAGAAGGTGCTCTGGTCAGATGAGACCAAAATGGAACTTTGTGGCCAAAATGCAAAACGCTATGTGTGGCGGAAAACTAACACTGCACATCACTCTGAACACACCATCCCCACTGTCAAATATGGTGGTGGCAGCATCATGCTCTGGGGGTGCTTCTCTTCAGCAGGGACAGGGAAGCTGGTCAGAGTTGATGGGAAGATGGATGGAGCCAAATACAGGGCAATCTTGGAAGAAAACCTCTTGGAGTCTGCAAAAGACTTGAGACTGGGGCGGAGGTTCACCTTCCAGCAGGACAACGACCCTAAACATAAAGCCAGGGCAACAATGGAATGGTTTAAAACAAAACATATCCATGTGTTAGAATGGCCCAGTCAAAGTCCAGATCTAAATCCAATCAAGAATCTGTGGCAAGATCTGAAAACTGCTGTTCACAAACGCTGTCCATCTAATCTGACTGAGCTGGAGCTGTTTTGCAAAGAAGAATGGGCAAGGATTTCAGTCTGTAGATGTGCAAAGCTGGTAGAGACATACCCTAAAAGACTGGCAGGGCTGAATAATTACGCACACCCCACTTTGCAGTTATTTATTTGTAAAAAATGTTTGGAATCATGTATGATTTCCGTTCCACTTCTCACGTGTACACCACTTTGTATTGGTCTTTCACCTGGAATTCCAATAAAATTGATTCATGTTTGTGGCTGTAATGTGACAAAATATGGAAATACTTTTGCAAGCCACTGTATATAGAACCACTTTATAGAATTATATTTGTTTGCAGATGTTGGCAGCTATCAGCAAATAGTTATCAGCTATTTTGAAACAAAAAAAGACACTTTTTATTCATAACAAGAACTCCATAACAGCAAATGAACTGTACAACAGAAAATACAAATGCTATTTATGAACAACAATGATAAGAAAAATAAACTGGGCCAATATGGCATGCCTGTTAATACAGAGACACATATGTTAATATGATCTCTGGTCTCCCACTCAGAGACACGGGTCTCCAAGTGTCCAGCATTCAGACGGCTACCTGAGGACACTCTTTATGTGAGAGAAAATCTGCTCACATTATTTTTTTAAGGCACCTTCTCAGATTAATTTACTGTGTGTCGTGCCCAGGGCTGGACTGGGACAAAAAAACAGCCCGGGCATTTTGACTAAAGACAGGCCCACCAGGTATTAACCCTCTCTCTCCCCACTGCCTTTCAGCGGCAGGTAGCAACAAACAGGTCATCAGGGGAGGCTGAGGTGATGATTAAGTTTAACATTACCAAAGAACTTTAAGCACTTCTTCAGTAACTTATCTTTCTTGTAGAACTGTGCTCCAAATAAAGAACTTTGTGTTGACAAGATTGTTAGTTAATCATTTACAAATCAATATTGTCTGTATGGACAGCAATTATTTTTTTAAAAAGTAAAACATTTTAAAATGTAAAACAGTTAAACGGTTAAAACGGTTAAAAAATGTGGGTGCCCCTAACTTTTGTGCTGGTGCACATAAGAAAAAAAGTTAGGCACACCAGTACAACCGGGGCAAAAGGTAAGTCTAGAGACCTGATTCAGCGGAAATATTAAACAACTTAACTAATAGGGTTGCCAAGTCCCAGCAAAAAAAAAAATAGGTAACCACCCCCACCCTCTGCCTCATGAAGCTTAATCGACGCTTCAGTGACGAATAGAAAGATGTTCTAGTTTTACGGAGGGCTTTCTGTAGCTCCGGTGAAAACTAAGTCCTCAAATTAGAAGTATTTAACTTTGTAGTGTAATTCTCAAACACATAGCCTAAAGCAGATAACTCGTAAGTTGGAGAGGAAATGGCGTGTCACAAATTTAGAAGATCATCATTTAGCCTGGTGAAATAGTTTGTTGCTTTATAAGTACCCAGAGTCGTACATAGTGAGAAAGTAAAATTATTAACAAGATAATTGACTTTTTAGATGAATAGCTGTGTAGAACTTTTTTTTTTAATTTGTGCATGAGTTTTTTAAATTGACTATTTATATTTTGCACTTTAAATCATGAAAATCATTCACTAAACATGTCTGTTATTTTTACAATAAAAATTACTTTTTTCTATTTTGTCTTTTGGTTCTTTGTCTGATTACAGATGCGTTGCAAAACTAGGCAAAATAAAAAGCAATCACAAATTGCTACTTATATGCTGGACCCCACAGGGTTAATTCAATAAATCATAAAAATAATAGCTTTAAAACTTGAACGGAGGTAATAATTTCTGGTATTTTGTGTAAATTTAAGCATGTAAGAATTTGATTATTTCTAATACAAAAGAGTTTGAAGCTTTACTTGTGTTGACGTTGACTTGTGTTTTTAAATGAACCACCCCATGTGTAGCTTTCTGGATTTTATATATACTGGGCTTCTTAATTATTTATTATAAGTATAGTTATAAACTATATTTATATGGAACATCTATATTTACTGAATTTGATGTATTTTAACCAAATACCATGTCTATTATAGAATGTAACACCTGCATATGTGTAAAAACAAAAAAAGGCTTTAATTTTGCCACTGTAAAAAAACTATCTAAATCTGCCTCTGCCACTCCCCACATGAACATTAAGCACAGACACAAAGGTGAGCTTCTCCCTTGAAGAAGGCGGGACTCCACCTGAAGCAGGACAGGTGGGAGGGGGGAGGAGGCAGAATTTAAAAATAAGAGACCTACTATCAATGATTAAAAGCTTCAAATGCTAAAAAGAAGAGAACTGAAATCCGTAATTAAAAACAAAAGTGAACATGACAGCGACACTAAAACTTGGAAAAGCTGCCAAGTCCAAATAATTTTCTGCACATCATACATGATGTAAGTCACTGCCTTCACAGGCATATATTATTAGGGTGAACAGCATTTAAAACATGGTGTAAATGTTCATGGTGTTTATAAAAATCGCCATTTTCTTCAGATTAATTTTGTTTGCTGTAACCCTGAAGTGAGCTGTAGCAGCTTTACTTCTTTTTTTTCTTCTTTTTACGTCACTTCAATAAAGCAGGAGTACACATTAAATACTGCTTCACTTAGCTTCACATGAAGATGATCAGCATCAGGCACAAACACAAAGTTCAGGAGAGGAAAAGTTTTTGGAAGAAGGAAAAACCCAGAGAGGCGTTTGTGGGTGGGCTTGCCTTCAACAAGGACTGCCTGTCACAAACATTCTGACCAGTCACTGCACTCCATTTCACACTGTTTTTGTTACATTTTTTCTAGCTTTTCCACAGTGTTTTTTTCCACAGCAGTGAATTGCTGTCCATCTGATGCTGTGTCACTTACAGTCAGAGAGGATGGAGTCATTGAATGGAGCACATAAGATTTTTTTATTGAAAGTAGAAAAACACTGAGAATAGATTTTTTTTGAGTAAATGGACAGCATGTTTGTCTGCACAATAGCATAATAATAAGGAAGGGTGAGTGTTTGTTCATTCACATCTAAACCTGCCTTTAGAAATTATTCCAGGATTCATTTGTGTCTTTAAAAATGTTTCCACACCAACATCATCATCCTCTCAGACAAATCTGACCTCTGCACATCTGCACCTCAAAGAGGAAGAAGTGCTGCATTCAGGTGCACTTCGGACACTCCAGAATCTATCTTCAGAAAGCTGGGATCATTTATTTCTACAAGTTTTACTGTTTGAAACACAAACAAACTTTGCCTACATTTGATGTCAGTACAAAAATGCAGGACTTTTACTGAAGTAAATACTCTGAATACTTCTACAGACAGGCTGATCACAAAAGCAGCAATAACATGAAAATACATGAAATGAACATTAAAGCAGTGTTTCATCCTCACTGTGTTTAAACACACTGATCTGGGATTTCCGGTAAGCCACTACATCAAGTAGTCACATCATCACTTGGCTCTGCTCAATTCCTTCTCAAACTACTCTCATAACCTTTTTTAAACCATCGCTTAAGCACATACTTGACAATATCTCGCCACAGCGCACTCTTATGGCTTCAAACTCAATTTTGAAGAGTAAGGCAGGTAAAAAAGACAACTGACCTCCCGACCCAATGTTGAAGGTCCATTGCTGGATGTTAACCCAACATAATCAGGAGCTGGCAGCAGAACTCAAGGCTGAATTCAAGTGTTCCTTCACTCAGCTGGAGGCAAAGTTCGATCATGTTCAGCTAGCAGTGGATAAACATAGCCAACACTTGTCCTAGCTTGAGCTGGCAGCAGAGGATGCTGTTGTAAATCACTCTAAACCTCTGGTCCTTTTGGCACCCAGCTGATAAGCAATACTCTAAAATCTCAAACACTTGCAATGCTTTTATTTAAACAGAACCTCTGCGCAGAGGGAGATCATGCAACCTAAGAAACAGATCTGAGGGGGAGTCCTGCAGATCCTTACATTCATACTTGGTTGCCGCACCCCTAATGGTCATTTACAGCATCCAACTCAACTTTCCTAAATGACCATATATGGATATAATTAGCAGTATGTGTGTGTCTGTGTGCTACACCAACGCTCAGGCCCTTATTTAACAGGATGTGTGGGCGTATGCCGTATCCTCTGCACCTCAGAGGGAAGGGTAACGAACTTCTTTCCCCTTTCCTATCTGTTTTGCTTTGCTAACGGTTATAGAATAGAAAAAATAGAATAAAATAGAATAAGTCCTTTACAAGTCTATAATTTCTTCCTACATTTGGAAGGGTAAATGACCTCTAGTAGCTTAGGTGCATTTACAGAAACCTAAGATGGAAGAGGGTCTGGCTATTGGGCTGCCATTTTGTACACCTGGCTAGGTTGTAGCCCTAAAGGGTAGTATGCATGTGGGATTGGGGGCAGGGGTAGAAATGACTGAAAAACATGCTGTGAAGTTGAAGTTATTGGGTTTTGACTTGGTTTAGATTATGATAGTATATTAGATTGTTGGGAAAATACCAAATGCTAAAGGGGAGAAAATTTTTGATATAACTCATGCCATTAACAAAATAGGCCACTGTAGAAGTCAATTAAAGTTTATAGAGGAAAATAACTAAAAGAAAAGTAATAGTATGAAAAGTATGAGTCACATAGGAGATTGCTAGAGTTTCCATATAAAATGCAGTTATAGAATAACAAACACTTGTCGAAGTGACCAAGGTTTTTTCCTTTAAAACAGTAAATTATTAACAGAGCTGGTACTGGAGGGAGCAAAGTAAGGAAAGCATATATATTTTGGTTAAGTCTGATAAAGTAAAATGAAAATGTACTGTTACATTAAGAGGAGCAAAATGAAATCAAAATATGGTGTATGAAGAACATGACTGATAACTGTTCTGTCTTAAGTTTTGTTATAACACTGGTATTACAAGTGGGAAATGTGAGTTCTAGAAATGAAGTTAGTGTTAACACACAGGTGTTGTTTCTAGGCAGCTCTGAATGGAGCCAGGAGTTTAAAATATTTAAAATGATGATTATACTGATTTCATTCCTAAACACAGGTTTGGCGGCCTGGAGCAAATATACCCGAGAAGAGAATTGCTGAGGGTTTTAGAGAAATAACGTGACTAAGCTTTTTCTTTTAATTTTATAAGAGGTGGTGAAGTATTTTCAGTATTTTCAGTTTTAGTAGCTGGTCTTTAGCTTATTTGACACATAGGATGTGTCAAGAAGGGGTGATTTTGGGTTTAACTTGAAATAAGGGGCTTTATGATCTGGGTGTTTGATAATTTAGCTATGATAAAACGTACGCATAAGTAATTGCTTTTATGCTTAAACTTAATTGATTGAAAATGTTTGTTTTCTCTTTGATCTTTTAGTAGAATAAGCGGTTATAATGACTTTCTTACACATACTGAAAAGTGCTCATGAAGAGATGATGTATTGTGAAAGGTGACAGGGTGTAAAAGGTCAATGAAAATGCTTGCAAAGACAGATAACATGTACTGTGACTTGTAGGTCAGAGGTAAGACACATTTTGCTTGGAAACTTTGACACTTGCATAGCAACAGTTTTTTTTTTTTTTTCATGCACGCTTACGGGCACAAATATTACGTAGATTGACTTGTGGGGTACAGGTGAAAAACAGTTTGCTTTGTCTTTGCTTATCAAGAACTAATGTAGAAGGTGTGGAAATAGGCCTGGTCTGAATAGGTCGACAGGAAACATCTGGAGACTGAGACAACCATATAGGGCAAAATGTGGTTGAGCTTGCATGTGAATGTGTGCCTGCCAAATAACAGTTTTTTGTACAGGACGTGCTTGAGATGATCAGATAACAGAAGAATAGACTTTCTCAAAAGCCGGTGAAAGGTGTTAAAATGTTGTTTACAGAAATGAGTAACATTGAAGAGTATATATAAATGATTCTTTATACACACATTGCAATTGTGCTCATATGAGTTGTAACTCGGTCAAGTGAAAGTCAAAAACCTGGTTCAGCATCACTGACTGAGTTGATATATTGTAGGGATGACCTTGAGGGCCGATGGATAGATGCTAACACGCTTATTCACATAATTAGGTTAATCCTTTTGATTAGAGAGTCCCGAACATGATAGGCTGAACTAACCTTGAATAATTAAGAGAACAATTTATGAACATAATAGGTTAGGGAGGCGTAGCAGGGAAAGGTGTTTTGTTTCCTTTGCAGGAGATTTCGGGACCACAGGGGTGGTGAGACTCCAGGGAGCACCGGACCGAACGGAATCACCAGAGAGGGGTACCCAAAAGAAGCACAGAGCACCACAGTTGAATAAAATTTGTTGTTTAGGAGATTAAAAGCTTGTTAAGGTTGAATGTGACCATAGAAGTAATAAAGAGTAATGATAGGGACTTTAGGAATTGTTTGCAGGATTTCTGTGATATGTAAATTGCCCAAGAAATAGTTAAGACCGGATTTATGTTACCCGTAGAGGGGATGAAAAAACTTAACTCTATAGAGGCTGTTTCCAAAGAGTGATAAAAGTAATGTAGGCCCTTTTACCAGAAAAAGATAATTATATCTGTTGTTAGTTAACAGTAGTTATGGAGGGAATGAGTTAATTAGATTAACTAATAGAATTAGTTAAAGAGGGGATCTGTTGAGATTTAAATATATAATCTTAATCCTTATTTAAGATGGTTTTATGAGAGGCCCAGACTTCAGTTTAAAACTAGGTTGCAGGCTGACAGGATACTACATGCTTTTGCAGAGCATGCTTTTGCAGGCAGAAAGTGAAACTAAGCAGAGTGTTTGATCGCAACTTAAAGTGTGGTGTGACGTCAAGAAGTACATAAATAACCTGGCTTCCTGGTTCTGTTTGAGACTAGCTGATGTCGTCTCTGTGCTCAGTCTCCATATCCCGGGATATGTAAAATTAAAGATCATTTTTAAAGTAAAAGACCACTTTGAGCCATGTCTTTTTGGCCCTAAAGAATCCAAAAGAACTGGGATTTAATAGGTAACAGCCTACAATATTAGAGAACATGGTTGTAAAGGCTGCTGAGGTGGAGTGCAGAGGGCCGCTAACTAGGTCAACCCCCTATTAGAGCCTATATGGATGAGCTCTCCATCACAACATCATCAGTCCCAGGGTGTAGGTGGATCTCGCAAGGACTTGAGACTCATCTCATGGGCAAGGATGAGTTTTAAACCTTCCAAGTCAAGATCTATGCTACTGAAGAAGGGGAAGGTGACAGACAAGTTCTGGTTCTCAATCTTAGGAACCATTATTCGATCCATAATGGAAAGACCAGTCAAGAGCTTGGGGAAACTCTTTGACTCCAGCCTGAAAGAGTCTGCTGCCATCCAGAAGGCAAATGAGGAGCTGGGAGCGTGGCTCACTGAAGTGGATAAGTCCGGCCTGCCTGGAAGATTTAAAGCCTGGATCTATACAGTTCCAATAACTAGGGTCCGAGCAGGTGTGGAGGGGAAGCAAGTAGGGCTGTAGGCCTTAAGCGGCAGGGAGCATGAACAAGGTGGGAGAGCACCTTGCA
This sequence comes from Oreochromis mossambicus, assembly GCA_922035795.1. Taxonomy (NCBI): domain Eukaryota; kingdom Metazoa; phylum Chordata; class Actinopteri; order Cichliformes; family Cichlidae; genus Oreochromis; species Oreochromis mossambicus. The sequence continues at coordinate 36,042 of CAKLIZ010000871.1, read as the reverse complement.
GCGTAAGGTCACCTGGGAAAACATCATGCAGGCAGACTTCCACCGGATCCCATTCCTAGTGCAGGCAGTACATGACACTCTGCCAAGCCCAGCAAACCTCTATCTGTGGGGGGAGAGTGAGACACCTGCCTGTCCTCTGTGCTTTGGACATGATCAATATGTCTGAGGCCTCAAAACATCTGCTCATGCTGGAACTCACAGTGCCCTGGGAAGAGCGGATCGAGGAGGCCAATGAAAGGAAATGTGCAAAGTACCAGGAACTATAGCAGTAGTGCATGGAAAGGGCTGGAAGACTTTCGATGAGCCCATGAGCTCATAGAGACAAGAACAAAATACAAACTAAGGAGAGAGAAGGCAAACGTTAAGGCCATGCAGCAGTGATATATAAAAGCATCAGGAGTGAAAAGAGAGGAGTGGAGAAGAAAGCAGTGCATCATGGGAATTCCACCAACAACCTGAGCCTATAGCAGCATAACGAAGGGATGGTTCACCTGATCCAGCTCAAACTATAAGCTTTATCAAAAAGGAAAGTTCGAAGCTGATCTTCAAAGTAGAGAGTGTGTCTGTCTCCTGAACTCAAACTGGGATCTGCTTCCACGCCAAGTCCAACATAGCCAGGCTGAGCAGTCAGAAAGTCATTATTTGTGTCACATCCATCCATCTTTATCCGGGACCGGGTCGCGGGGTCAGCAGCCTAAGCAGGGAAGCCCAGACCTCCCTCTCCCCAGCCACCTCCTCCAGCTTATCCGGGGGGACTCCAAGGCGTTCTCAGGCCAGCTGAGAGATATAATCTCAAAAGCGTGCCCTGATTCTGCCCAGGGCCCATCTCCACGTGGAACATGCCCGGAACACCTCACCCTGGAGGCGCCCAGGAGGCATCCTTGTCAGATGCCCGAACCACCTCAGCTGGCTCCTTTCGATGTGGAGGAGCAACGGCTCTACTCTGAGCCCCTCCCGGATTGCTGAACTTCTCACCCTATCTCTAAGGGAGAGGCCAGCCACCCTTCGGAGGAAGCTCATTTCCGCCGCTTTTATCCGTGATCTCGTTCTTTCGGTCACAACCCACAGCCTGTTTGAAGGTGCTGATTCTCAGTCCCACCGCTTCACACTAGACTGTGAACCATTCCAAGGCGAGATGGACGCCATCACACGATGAAGCCAACAGAACCACATCATCTGCGAAAAGCCATAGGTGAGGGTAGGGACGTAGATCGACCGGGAAATTGAGAGCTTCGCTTTTACGCTCAGCTCCCTCTTCACCACGACGGACCGGTGCAGTGTCCGTATCACTGCGACCGCAGCACCAATCCATCTGTCGATCTCCGGCTCCCTTCTGCCATCACTCGCGAACAAGACCCCGAGATACTTAAACTCCTTCACTTGGGGCAGGAACTCATCCCCGACCCGGAGTGGGCACTCCACCCTTTTCCGGCTGAGAACCATGGCCTCAGATTTGGAGGTGCTGATCGTCATTCCTGCTGCTTTACACTCGGCTGTGAACCGTTCCAGTGCAAGCTGGAGGCCATCACCAGATGAAGCCAACAGAACCACATCATCTGTGAAAAGCAGAGATGAGAATCTGAGGACACCGAAGGGAAAGCCCTCCGCCACTTGGCTGCGCCTAGAAATCCTGTCCATAAAAATTATGAACAGAATCAGTTACAAAGCGCAGCCCTGGCGGAGCCCATCACCCACCGGGAACAAGTCCGACTTATTGCCAGCAATGCGAACCAAGCTCTTGCAACGGTTGTATAGGGATCGAATGGCACGTAGCAATGTGCCAGACAGCCCATACTCCCGCAGGACCTCCCACAGGACACCCCGAGGGACATGGTCGAATGCCTTCTCCAAGTCCACAAAAGCATTCCCTCGGAATGCTGTTGAAGCTCTGCCAGAGGTGTGCGTTGAAGAGCTTGCAGACTGGGGCCTCTGGTAGGCGTTCCCAGCACACCCTCACAACCCGTTTGGGTGCACCGGGTCTGTCCAGTGTCCTCCCTCGCCACCTGATCCAACTCACCACCAGGTGGTGATCAGTTGACAGCTCAGCCCCTCTCTTTACCCGAGTGTCCAGAACATTTGGTCGCAGGTCTGGTGATACCATTACAAAATCGATCATCGACCTGCGGCTTAGAGCGTCCTGGTGCCATGTGCACTTATGGACACTCTTATGTTCGAACAAGGTGTTCATTATGGCCACACTGCGATTTGCACAGAAGTCCAATAACAAAACACCACTCAGGTTCAGATCAGGGAGGCCGTTCCTCCCAATCACGCCCCTCCAGGTCTCACTGTCTTTACACACATGAGCATTGAAGTCTCCCAGTAGGACAACAGAGTCTCCAGGTGGAGCACCTTCCAGCACCCCACCCAGGGACTCTAAGGCTGGGAACTCTGAACTGCCACTCGGCGCATAAGCGCAGATGACAGTCAGGACCCGTTCCCTGATACTAAGGCACTGGGAACAAATCCTCTCATCCATAGCTGGACTGGCCATTGGTCATACTGGAAATTTGGCCGATGGTGATTTTTCGTTTTTATGGGCCGTTTTTTTTTTTTTTTTTTTTACTTAATTATTATTTTTTTTGAACGGTATGAACAATGAAAGGTGGTGGATTGGCTAGATGCTGGCCGATGTGGAAAAAAATAACTCAGTTGTTTGATGGTTGCTATGGCGGAGCTGCCACAAGAGGCCAGGTGGATGAGGGAAAGGTGAGGCAGGAGGAGCAGAGACCCGAGGCGGCCACCGGTCCGAGTGTCAGGTGAACTGAACTTCAGGTAAAAAGTTATGACCTGCAGTCTATCTGGGTCAGATATAAACCAAGTTTAGGTGGAGTTTATTACCGTCAGTTACAATAACTGGTACCGCGTACTAGCTAGCATGATGGAGTTTCTACAGCTGGGTGGGTGCTATGATGTTACTGATAGTGAACTTTATTTTATTCATAAGGGTAGTTAGTAGAGTTGCCAACCGTCCCCTAAAAAACGGAATCGTCCCGCATCAGAGAAAATATTACGCGTTTGGTATTGAGGTGAAAAGGAATACAGTTTGTCCCGTACTTCAGCTAGAATTAAAAAAAACACAAAGGTGGAGTTATTCTGTGTCTTTACGCTGTCAGCTGCCTCTTCTTCTTCACTCAATCATGAAACTGATCAATGATCAGCTGATCGGCTTTTCTCTCGTGTTTATCGTCCACTTTGTGCCAGAAAGAGGAAACCAGCAGATGTCACGTTAAACAACAGCAGCACATTTAAGCTTGATCAGCTGTTGTTAGAATGTATTTAATATTACTTTCTAATATCAGCTGTTGTTTGCTGGAGCCACAGCTGTAAAAGCTGCTGGTCATGATATCGGTTTGGATATCTGGTGAGCAGTGTTGGGTAAGTTACTTTGAAAAAGTAATTCAATTATAGTTACTAGTTACTTCTTCAAAAAAGTAACTCAGTTAGTAACTGAGTTACAATATTATAAAAGTAATTAATTACTAGGAAAAGTAACTATTGCGTTACTTTAAAAAAATGTTTAAATATGTAAAACAACTTGGATCCCGTCTTAATCAAAGTTACTAAAATAATAAAAAATAAATTACTAAACATACTTGAACATACTAAAACATATATGCAACTCTCTGTTATAAAACTAAATATATAATTGAAGTAAATAGGCACTTTACAGAAGGAACTAACAGTAAACATTAATATATATGTATAAAAACTATTCAAATGTTACTGTGATAATATGACAAAACACCAATCAGATAATAGGGCTTTGTAGCGTGATGTCACGGGAGGTGGGCCACGCCCCCTTTCGCCATGACAGTAGGCTAGACACAGGATACAGCTTCAGCTATCGTTCGTGTTGTGTTGTCAGTTGCAATGTTAGATCACACGATCATGAAGGCAAGAACCTGGATAATGGGCTCTCTTTTCATCATTTTCCATCCTGGAGGCAACGTGAGGGATGCCATGTATCCGATATTACTAAACAAAGATGTCAGGCTTGCATTGCAGTGGTGAGACGAGCGGATATCGAGTTCTGTGCAAACCCAGTTTTTTGTTGGTTTGCTCTCTTTGCTTTTGTTATGCAGCTGCAGAGTCTGAAGGTGTGCCCCGTGCAGAAGTAATCGATGAAGACCAACAACAAAATCACCATGTCATGGAGGCAGTGGACAGCAGTTGTGTTGGACAAGTGGAGGTTGAGGTACCAGCTGTAAATGTGGACAGTGGCGATCGGACAGACAGCATCACGGAAGCTAAAGGGCAGACGAAGCATTATGTGTGCAATGAACAGGGCAGAGCAGAAATAAACACAACACTCGTTGATAAGATTGTTAAGGTTTGCTGTGTTTTGGTGAATATGTGCCCCAGTGTGGTTGTCAAACCAGCGCCAAATGAAACTTGCTCTTGTTGAGTATTCATAAAGCTGTTGTGTTGCATGTGTAGTTCATTATAAATAATTGTACTTTGTGTGAAGTAGTTTCAATAAAACAGAAAAGAATAGTATCTTTGTTTGTTTTTTATTCTTGATCTGTTCACAAGTACATAAAAATGAAATGCAAACTATTTACATGGCAACACACAGCTGGCATCAATCTTGAACCACAAAATGAAACATTACAGGCTATTTAGAGCAGCACGTTGTTTGGAGAAGTATTTCCCAACAAGTTCAGGAAGACACACTTTAAGGAAGAAGTCTTGTGCTTGCTTTAAACGTGGTTCCCAGAAATCCACATCAGGGAAGATGCGTATCACAGCAAGGTCTCTCTGTGTCCACACAACGAGGTCACAGTGGTTGGCGTCAGTAACAAAGATTTGTGTTTGTACCTGACAGTAGTGTATCCAGTAATGGTGACAAATTCTCCAGCGTTGCAATAGGAATCTGCCTTTTTTACGATCACCTCCTTTTGCCGGGTGTGTTTATGTTTTCATCAAGACCACGTTTTTGGGCAGCTGCTGAGGAGAAGTCAATGTTATGTGCAACCTCGGGCTGTATCTTGGTCATATTTCCGGGCAATGCCCAATATGCTGGCTCGTCTATTACAGTTCTGGTGCCTCTGATACGCACTGTAGCCTCGACTTTAAACAAAAGAGCAGCGACATGGGTGCAGGTCTCTGCAACTCCGGCCATGCATGTGCAGTGAGCAGCCTCAACCCTCTCATTGGTGCTCACAATGACCCATGGCTGTAATGCAGTTTCATTCAGTCGTTGTGAGTGCAGTACCTGAAACACACAAAAACCACTTTTAATAAAAGGTCTGTAATGAACCAAGGCTAATATAGATGGTTTGGCTGTACGTGCAAATCAAAAACTGTAACAAGGAAGTTGTTTAGAAAGTTATCAAGTTCAAACCAACTTACCTATGTCCTAACGACAACGTACTCGCAGCGTGGAGGCTTAAAGACGGAGAAATCTTGCACCCAGCCGTTCGTGAATTGGATGTGGGCTGGTTTGCTGTGTATGCGCTGACTCCACAGACAAGGTATGCGAAGATATCGGGATAGGACAAAGGCGGTAGGTCGTCTGGGTTTCCACTCCACTTCCTTATTTCATACGGGTCCACATTACCGATGCACGCAATTTTTTCAAAGTACCGTCTCTTGGCGTCTGGGCGCAATCGGTCGCGATACAGCCTTTTGTCTTTTGCGCTGATTTTGAGCATGGTTCTGGCAGTCCCGATTCCAATAATCCAACACTGTGCGCTTGTTTTGCTTTCTAGCCTACTGACATGGCGCCGCGATCCCACAATGCACTGCGGCGTGACGTCAACTCCAAAGCCCTATATTCTATAATTGTAAAGAGAAGTAGTTTTTTTAATTTGTCATGAATAATACAATAAAACACAACAGATGTGTCAGAACCTTTGATATTTATTGCACATAAACAGGCTGCAACTGGCTGTCAAATAAGCATTGAATTAAATTATGCTTTTTAAGCAATGTAGTACAAATTAAATGAGCCAAACTGTAACAGCTTTAGAGAACTCTGGCTAAACAAGTATTTTCCTCCATGCAAAAGTAAATAGTTGAGGTGATTTCAATTTAACACAGAAAAAATACACTGCATAATAAAACTAAAACATTTTTATAAAGTATAAAAATGTAAACAGATAATACAAAGTGTCAACTCCATGGACATTTACAATCTATTTGAAGTCAAATGTGCTGTTCTTGCAGTAGAGGCATATTAGAGAGTCCTGTTTTAATGTCTTCTGCGTTTTTAAAACATGGAGAATTCTTATTTGCCACATCCACAAACCCCTTACATCCATTCATCCTAGCCATTGAACCAGTGGTTGTATCTCAAAACAAGGAGCTTCTCAAATTTCTCATCATCCAACATCCAAGATGCTCTCTTGGCTGCTGTGACTCTGCCCAAATTCAAACTACGTTGGCTGCGGACACAGGAAAGGAAGGACAAGGCCAAGGCAAGTCTGCTGGCAGAGTGCCGGAAAATTGTCCTTGACAAAGACCAGCAAGCAGGTACCAGCACACCAACATGCCAACTTAGCACAGACTCAGCCACAGAGGATGACTTTTTTTCCTTTGAAGATGAGGACGACACCTCTACTACTGCAGAGAGTCAAGTCATAGATTATTTCAAATCAGGATCACATGGAATGGACTCTCTGAATAGATATGCACTGATAAAGAATATTTCACTCAGATACAATGCAGCCACGCCATCCAGTGCACCAGTAGAAAGACTGTTTAGCCTGGGAAAGCTCGTCTTCTCTCCAAAGAGGAACACACCATCCAACACCTCCGAAAATCTTGTTTTGATTGCCTGAAAGTAAAGTATGTAAAGCATATATTATACAACCTATCTATACACATAGACACACACACCACATTATATATCATGTGGATCTTTAAAAATATATTGCATTTTACATTACATTTTCATAATTCATAATTGTTCTTTTTAAAGTACATGGTTTCTGTTCTTGCTTTACAGCAAAAGGTCTGCTCTCTAGTCATACAACTCTAAAGCGTAGAATAAGATGTATAAACTAACAATATGCATTTTCCATCCATATGTATAAAATGCAATTGATTAAAAATACAAGTTCTTACTGTGACAACTGCCTCTGGAAGATTTTCAAGAATTTGCAGGCCACTGCTCAACTCCAGGGTCTTAAACATCAATGTCTCCAGTGTGGGTAGGAGTATCCCATAAAAAGTGTTGTTTTCTCCCTGAAGAATGTCCAGGGCCACTGTAAGTGGCCTCATGACAGTGCAGTAATCCCTGATGAACTGATGTTCCCGCTCTGTCATGTCTGTCAACCCAAACTTGGAGAAGATGGTGTTCAGCTCAACCAGAGAAATCTCACAGATTCAAGCCAAGGAATCATAAAACGAATTCCATCTTGTAGTGCAAGGAACTAGCAGTTTCTTTCCAATAATGCCATCCACTGTCTCTGCAGCCACTGTTGAACGACTGGCCTTGTTCCATAACCCTGTGCACTTTGTGGTAGCGCTTCTATATACTGCCTTCGTTTCTGATTGTGAAAGTAGCCACTTGTCAACATCATTACAAGAAACAAGACTTAATGTGTGTGATGCACATCTCTGGTGTGGCGGCAGAGTGATCTTCACACCTACATTTTCATCGTTGTCATTATCATCACCAACACTGTTTTTTAAGGCATTATTCATGTTTGTAAAAGTTACCTCATCCTCATCATTCTCAGAGTCATCCTCCTCAACTGGCTGGTACTTTTTGAAGGCCTTGACAAAATTAGAGCCATTGTCCGTCACAGTTGATGTTGATGTTATTTTGTGGGATATGCCATAGTGTGAGTGAATGTTGTCCAACTCAAGAGCAATATTATCATGCGTATGGCGACCCTTAAATCTTCTGCATGCCAGTGCTGCTTTCTCTCTCTGCGTGCTGTGTGGATTTATCCAATGTACTGTTACACCAAGATAGCTTTTATTATATGCAGTCCAGATGTCTGCTGTAGTAGAGATGTATTCTAACTCATTAAATGTATTTTTGAGCTCGACATTCATTTTAGCATACTCGGTGTCGATGTATTTGGAAAAAGTCTGTCTGCATGGTGGGCCGACCCCTCGTCTTGTTGGTATCTTGGCAAGAAGAGACTTGAAGGAATCCGACTCGACTGTTGATAAAGGCAGCATGTTCTCAACGACATACCTGGCTATCAATTTGTTTAATTCAGTCTGTGTCACAGTCACAAATGTTTGTGGAGAAGAGAAATCAAGCTTAGACTGGTTGGATTGCGTCGCTACATCTCCATTGCTCGCTGAGCTCATGTTAGCCTCACCTGGGTTTGAGCTGCGCCTGCTAGCATCAACACCGTCGTCCTTGGCGACCAGTTTTGTTGAAGCATGTGACGTTGAGAGGTGCTTCGTAAGATTTGAATTGCTTGTAACTGATGTTGAAAGGCACTTTGTTCCAGGGCATAAGTTACATTTCACATACAGATTCTTGCCTTTTATCTCTTTGAGTGAAAAATAATGTCTGTACCTCCACTTAAAAAATGCTACCTTCGAATTATCCAGGCTCTCCATGACTGTTGTTACTGTGCTATCTGTTTGTATGTGAACATCCGCCCAAGTCTACCTCTGATTGGTTTACTACCTTACTCTTACTCAGCCAATCAGAACCACTTGTGCAACTGTTTTACACTCCTACCTCCCAGTAAGCCGAAGACAGCTTCAACCGTGTGTGTATGTTGAAAAATAGTAACGCACCACATTTTGTTGTTAGTAACTGTAACGGCGTTATAACGATAGGAATAGTAATTAGTTAGATTACTCGTTACTGAAAAAAGTAACGCCGTTAGTAACGCCGTTACTTGTAACGCCGTTATTCCCATCACTGCTGGTGAGAGGGAAACATGAAGATGAAACCAGGAGATGTCCTTACTCAATCATCAGAGCTGAACAGGTGATGGAGAAACAGGTTTACCTTTTAGGAGACATGAATGAGTTGAAGGGAAGTTATGAACTGTTTCTGAGAGACAAATAACACCAGGATCCTTTTCTGTGTAGCTGACTGCTGGTAACTGTGCAGGGGCGGGTCTATCAAAGTTTTGCCAGGGGGCCAGGTGGGGCATTAACAGGGAAAGGGGGACACAAAGAAATACTTTTCTTTCTTATTCTCATTTAAAATATCTAGCTTTTATTAAATAATTATCTGAGTCTTACAACCAAAGTTTTTATCTGATGTAAAATGTATAGAATTCATACAGGTTTTTCCTTTAATACCTGGTGGGCCGGTCTCTAGTCAAAATGCCCGGGCCGTTTTTTTGTCCCAGTCCAGCCCTGCTCTCATCCACCAGGAAGAACCCCAACATACCGGCAACAAGCCCGCCGCCTCTCACCAGGGGAAACTCCAGACTGAGACAGAGTCTATCCCCTCTCCAGGAGACTGGTTGCAGAGCCCAAGCCATGCGTAGAGGTGAGCCTGACTATATCTAGCCGGTACCTCTCAACCTCACACACTAACTCGGGCTCCTTCCCCACCAGAGAGGTGACATTCCATGTCCCAATTGCCAGTCTTGGTAGCCGGGGATCAGTCCACCAGGGCCTCTGCTCCTTGCCACCACCCGGCACACAATGCACCCGACCCCTACAGCGCCTCGTGCGGGTGGTGGGCCTGCGGGAGGATATGCCCATGTCCACTTTTCGGGCTGTTCCCAGCCGGGCCCCATGTAATAAGGCCCGGCCACCAGACGCTCACCCTCGGGCACCATTCCCGGGCCTGGCTCAAGGGCGGGGCCCCGGTAACCCTATCCCAGGCAGGGTAAACTGTTCCCTCTGTGTTTTTCTCATAAGGGTCTTCTGATTCGCTCTTTGTCTGGTCCCTCACCCACTACCAATTTGCCATGGGAGACCCTACCAGGGGGCAAAAGCCCCCTGACAACACAGCACCTGGGATCCCTGGGACACACAAACCCCTTCACGGAGAGGCACATTTCAGTGGAAATGTAAAAAAACTATCCAAAAGTTATTTCTAAATCTGATATTAAACAGTTTAAATGGTGAAAAAATCTGGAAAGAAAACAGAAAGAATCAATAAAAGCCTCTTTAGAGGGTCACCAGTTAAAAACTCAGACATTTAAAATGGTGATTCTCCTTCTCTGCTCCATTTCCTCTCTAGTCTTCCTGTTTCTATGAGAGATTTGATCGGCTGAATGTCCTTTTAGCCTTTCTTTAGTTTTTTGGGTGCTAATCAAAGAGGAAAACACACGTGTCATGTGACGTGACATAAGAAGCGCTCTGATTGGTTGGGATTCACAAACTATGGTGCTGTTTGCAAGCTTAGCTTTGCAGTGCCAAGAAGATCTCTTAAATAGGGATGAGATGCTCCACACTGACGTTTCCACACTTTGGAGCTTCTGAAGTCCAGATGTTTGGAAACGCCGCTTCAACGCGTGGTTGAAACACTCAGATCACGTGACCTCAGCTGCCACAGGTGGCATACCTGCTGCTTCAAAATTTAAGATTTATGATTCCTATTTTGCCATTTGCACACAGGACCAACAGTCCATGTACATTGGAATTCTTGTGCAGAGCTTTCCAAGTCAAATCACACTTTAAAAGTATAACAATGAATAATATAACAATATAAAGACAGAAAAAGCAGAAGGATAGAAATAAAGTCCGTAGTGGGGTAATCATACCATTTTCTATATACAAGAGAAGAGAAAAAAAAACTGTACAGAGAGTTTGTAGTTTGGTGTTGTGTGAATGTTTCAGTGTTTGTGTTTTGAAAGGCAATCTGACAGTTGCGGGGAAGAAGCTATTGAAGAATCTTGTTCTGTGTGTGATGATTCTGTCCGCTCTGTTGTGTATTAGTTTGTATGTGCAGTTCTCTGAGCAGAGAGTGAGCTGGATGGTGTGAGTCCCTGATAATTCTCTCTCCTCTTTTTTTGGCAGCGTTGTGTGCACAGAAGGTCCATGGAGGCAAGTTTTGTTCCCATAATCCTCTGTGCAGACATTATGACTCTTTGCAGAGCCTTCCTCTCTGTCTGTGTAGTTTTCCCATCCAGACAGTGATGCCTGCCGTGAGGATGCTCTCTATCAGTCCTCTGTAGGCCTGGGTGAGAGAGCAGTGGTTCATGCCAGCTTTCCTTTCCTGTGGGCATTTTGGCTTTTCATGGTAAATTTATAAAAAACAGGAATTACTTTGTCTTTTCATCCTGACACTATAGAAAGACCTTTGTTGTTAGACAGTCGAGCAGAAAGGGCATATTGTGTGTTTTTGTGTGTGTGTGTGTGTTGCATTCTCACATTGTTTTTAACAACTGCGCTTTGTTGACTGTTTCAGACTTTAAGACGCCGTGTATCTCAAGAAATGGAGATGAACTGCTTTTTGTCTGTTTTTGAGGGTGGGGGAAGAGGCATAAAGGTTGATAAGAGCCAGCGAACTCCTTCCTTGAGCCTGACACCCGCACGTTAGTTTGTGTATTTGACCGTCTAAATTTCAAATTGTTTAGACAAAATACGCATTGACTTTTGATGCCATCTTTAAAACATAGATGTGCAATACATTATTTTAACCTTGTTTATCAACCGCTGTATGCATTTTGGTTTTCAGTGTGAATTTGTACAAACAAGAGTTGGAAATGCAGGATCACATTCTTTCAATGGTGCTTTTTAGACACTGATCTGAAAGACAAATGTTTGTGTTAGAAGCAGCTTTGCGTGATTTGTTTTTAATTTGGTGAAACATAGTGTGAAACTGTTTTTTTCTTAATTCAGTATTTTTTACAGGTTTTAACTGTGTGGTCTTTCTGGAAAATGTAGGCCAACTTGTGAAATGAGAGTGTGCACCGTGCTCTTCAGAACTGTCAGCTTTGCTCGTTTCATGGGTCCTCTGTTGATAAAACTGATTTTTTTTTTTGTTTTTTTTTATGGATCCTAATGTTTAGACACAATAGCGAAAGCACTGACCTGTGTGTCTCTTTAAACTGTAGATGTTAAATTCTAAGGCTACATATACAAAACATATAAATACAAAACATGAGGCCAACAAACAGCTGTAAACCTGTGTGCTTATTACAGGAAAAAAAATATGATGATAAAATTAATAATAAGAACCTTTCCTTTGAGTAGCTGTTCAGGCTACTAAACTCATCCCAGAAATAACAAGTGACACCATCAATAGTGCAGCTACCTTTAACAGGTGGAACTGATTTGACCTATAAGGCTAATCCGGTTACTTCTTATCAGGGTTAGTAGGGAAGACATCTGGATGAGGTAGCTAGTAGTAGGTAGTTAGTACTGGGCGAGTCCTCTCCCCCACAGAACCCTGTATTATCTACTGGGTAAGATTGCCTGTTTTATCAAACTATGGTCATTACTACTGTGATCATTTGCAGCCCAGTGTGTTGCTCTCTCTGCTGGTAGTCATCCTTTTCTTTCTGTCAAGAAGACGTGAAGTGATTATATCTGTTATGTTAGGAGTCCAATAGTCTTTAAATAAAACTGTAATGAATGAATGAACTGAGAGTTCTGTAAAAACCTTCAGAAAACAGACAGACTACAAACAAACAAACAAACAAACAAACAAACTGATTTAGGCAAGAATATTTGGTGGATGCAAGTGTTGTAAAAAAAAAGATAAAATTCTTATTTTGAGAATTCTGCTTTTAAAAGTAAGTACTGTGAATGAAAAACAAAGAGCGAACCAATAACTAATCACCAATAACCTTCTAACTTTATTCCTAAAGAAATCAAATGTATGTATTATGAGCACAAAGGAGCCTTAATCTTTAAATTAGCCAATTCATATTTTTTTTTAAATACACAAACATGACTATAAGAACTCTTAAAAGTAATTCAGAGTCTAATACTTCACTCAAATGTAAATAAAAGATCACTTGAAAGCACTATGAAGGTTAACCATTTATGCAATAATGTAATTCACATTTTAAATGATCATCTGTGGAAAAGTTTGAATCCTGACCTGAGAGTTTCCACTGCAGACTGTGAACTCTTTAGTCCAGCAGACAGAAGCTTCACTCCTGAATCCTGCAGATCAGAGTTACTCAGGTCCAGCTCTCTCAGACTAGAGGACTGGGAGCTGAGGACTGAGGACAGAGCTTCATAGCCTCTCTCTGACAGGTTACAGCCAATCAGTCTGAAAAATAAACGACAATCTATAAAACAAATACGCATGGAAAAGTTGTTAACATAATTAACAATATTAAATCTCGTCTTTCTATTTCTATTGAAGCAGAGCAGGCGACATTGAGGGAAATTTAAAACTGCTGGCTAAGGGTA
>CAKLIZ010000871.1:9617-22388 GCA_922035795.1 Oreochromis mossambicus | reverse complement strand
TACACAGAGTTTCTCTCTGATTTCTCTGACTTTTTATCTGATTTAGTTCCTCAGCTCAGATAAAATAATTATTGTGGGTGATTTTAACATCCATGTAGATGCTAAAAATGACAGCCTCAACATCGCATTTAATCTGTTATTAGACTCAATTGGCTTCTCTCAAAATGTAAAAGAACCCACCCACCACTTTAGATATAGAAAATACATTCAATGGACATTTAAATGATCCATTCATTTTAATATCCATGTAGAATATAATCCACCCACTATCATCATCTTCAATGCCCTGTACCAACATAGAGCAGAGCAGCTTTCTCAACGCTACTCCAACAGAGGTCGATCATCTTGTTAATTCAAGATTCAAGATTTTTTATTTTGCCATTTGCAAACAGGACCAACAGTCCATGTACACTGCAATCCTTGTGCAGAGCTTTCCAAGTTAAATCACACTTTAACAGTATAACAATATTAAGACAGAAAAAGCAGAAGGATAGAAATAAAATCCGGAGTGGAGTAATTGTACTATTTTCTATATAGAAGGAAAAAGAAAAAAACTGTACAGAGTTTGTAGTTCTTTACCTCTGATTTCACTCATAATATTGCACATCTCTAACAGTATTGCATGTTCACAAGTCTGTTGTGAATGTATTGCTCATTGATCAGTGACCCGATCATACATTCAAGTGAACTTAAGTAGCGCTGTGTTATTTTAAGTGTTCTATGTTTTTTGTTTGTCATCAGTCTGACTGTGGCGTATCAGCCTATTAGAGCACTTCGCTCTCACACTACAGGCCTACTTGTTGTTTAAAAGTAGAATGGGAGGCAGAGCCTTCAGTTTTCAGGCCCCTCTTCTGTGGAACCAGCTTCCAGTTTGGATTCAGGAGACAGACACTATCTCTACTTTCAAGATTAGGCTTCAAACTTTCCTTTTTGCTAAAGCATATAGTTAGGGCTGGACCAGGTGACAGTGGATCCTCCCTCTCTCTATGTACGTGACTTCCTGAGGGTCATAAAAGTCCATCTCCCTTCCAAACCACAGTTATCCAGTTACAAATGTTGAGACCCCCCCCCATGTATCCTCTGGGGAATTTCCACTCAGCATTGACTCCTCTTTGTCTTACTTTCACAGTTCAACTGGGGGAGGGTCTCCTAGAAATCTACTCCTAAGCTTATGACACAGTCAGGCCTTTATTTATATCCAGGGCAGTGTCAATTTCTCTACAACAATTCTACATGCTATCTACACATTTTTAACCTCACAGATAAGCTACGCATATCTTCAATACAGTCCAGTGTATAGAGAGACGAGACGACGAGGCTCCAGTTACAGCAGTGCAAGTAAACGTACAATAAATATTTAAGAGTAAAAAAAATAAATATACACTTTAGGACCAGGGGTAAAGGGATCAATAACAATTTAAAATGTATATTTTATATTTTGTTGATTTAAAGTCTCACACACAACCCGTTTTTAAAGTTTAAAAAAAGAGAAAGAAGAGGAGGAGTGTAGCGACTTCCACAGTCGCTAGAGGCCGGGGATGGAGCCTATTTGCCTGACGTGCTGTCAACTTTACGCAATAATGTGAGAGGTGGAATTGCTTGCTTGTTTTTTAAAGTGCTTGAAAAGTTTACAGAGCAATGTGATCGGCTCGCGATTCAAACTCTTAAAACATCACAGGCTGTAATGCAACAAGAGGAAACTCGTTGTGCTGCGGTCAACAAAAACTACGGCTACCCAGCCCTCCTCTCTGTCAAAATCAAACCAGTGAATGACAGACTGACAACTAAGTGTCACCGCTAGCACCCACGTGACTCCCGTTACACATCACCATAGCAACCAAACAAATGAAAACCCAGTGATCATTAAAATTCAATACATTTAAGTATGGCTCCTACAAGGAGAAACGAGCAAAAGATACAGGTAAGCAGATGTGTCATTGGATAATGGCAGGTCATGTATCCTAAAACATTAAGAATCAGAATACTTTATTAATCCCTAAGGAAATTATGTGGGTTACAGTTCCTCCAAGAAGAAATGGCAAAAATAGTAACAGTAACAGACTAAACTCCAAACAATATATACAATAATATAATATTAATTAGTCAGTTTGTTGATTGTTGATTTGTCCTGTTCTCATTGAATGACGAATTATGATGTCTGTTTAGTAGCCGTTTGCATACTATGCATACTCTCTCTCTCTCTTCATATGTGTGTGTGTGTGTGTGTAGGGGGGGGGGCAGAGGGAGTGTTCACCCAGGGCGCCAAACAGGCTAGGACCGCCACTGCCCACTCAGGGGTGATTAGTCTCAGGTGTGACATCAACAATAGAAAAAAGCATGCGATAAAACTATAAAAATAAAACACTGTACATTATTGAAAGATTAGAAATAAAAAAAAAACAGCAACCATGCAAATGCTTAAAAACACTAAGTTAAAACATGCCTATTCCACCCTGTGACATGTGCGTTAGTTGTGGGTCAATTGCTGGCTGATTTATAGTTTGTTTTTTAATGATTTAGTTGGTTTTTATTTTACATTTATTTCCACTGGAGAAAGATCCTTTGAGTAGGAACGAAAATAAATCCCTCTTTAGTATCAGCTGCACTGGAGTTGATTGAGATGAGAACAAGTCTACAGCAGCGAGCTGAGTTCACGCCTCGGTCCAAGTCGTGTATTTCAAACCCAACAAAAAGTTAGAAAACAAACAAACAAACAAAAAAACATGCAGCCGTTGTTGTATTTTAACCCAAACCACGACAGTTTTCTAAGCCTTACCAATTCTATTTAGTGCCTAAAGTAATTCCTTTCCTTAATTAAGAGGCAGTCGAATAAAAATATATAATTTTGATGATCCAGATGATGTAGACTTAAAAGCAATCTTATCTAATAAAGAATTTTCTGGATCTTAGAAATTACAAATCCGATTTAGAGATATTTTTTTAAACAGATATTTCAATATACATGAAAAAATTATCCAAACGGACAGATTAAACACACAGACACACAAAGATGTATTTGCCCTGTTATAGATCTGTATGCGTGCACTGTTTAGTAAAGACAGACAGAGGCTTTTTATATGCAGCTCCTGCCTTCGACGCTCGAGATTAAGTTCAGTGAAGTTCGGCTTCGTTTAATTACATTTCCTATTTAGTGTTATGGGTCCAAATATTGAGGATGAGTAGAAAAACAACACTTGTCCAGAAGAGTTGGTCAAACGATGATTTTAATGAACACGTGGGGAGATGAACACTGCACACACCAGCTGTAGATCTCCGCCCAAAAACTACACAGCAGTTGTTTTATATCATCAGGGTATGTTTTCTGACGCCCTCTCTTGCGTCATCACATGCATAAGTTATA
The DNA here is from genome assembly GCA_922035795.1 of Oreochromis mossambicus. Taxonomy (NCBI): domain Eukaryota; kingdom Metazoa; phylum Chordata; class Actinopteri; order Cichliformes; family Cichlidae; genus Oreochromis; species Oreochromis mossambicus. Next base: position 19,027 of record CAKLIZ010000871.1, on the reverse strand, counting down.
AAAAACCACAAATGTTCTGTCGACAACTTTGACACAGTTAAAAAGAACATTCTCTTCTCTCCAGGCCAGGTACAACCTGTTCATCTTCTGACTCTCGCTTATCTCTGGAACATCAGACGCACGTCCTCCAACAAACTGTCACTTATGCAGGAACAAAAATGCAGTCACAAGCAAAATATGATTAAACTTTCACCTATAAATGAGTTTACCTACGGTGTGTGTGTGTGTGTCGACCTCACTCGAACTCTCACCAGTTCAGAGAGGGACCAACCATAATGAGTGAAAATAGAACACTGTAAAAAAAAAACCAGCAAGGAATGCGTAACTGACTTTTGCTTTAATCAAATAAAAAATATTTTTACTTGATTGGTAGTCTCTTTGTTGCTAAATATTCTGTCCCTATTTTGTGTTCTGTTTTGTGTTAGGATACTTGGAGATACCTCTGTAAATACAAAAAAAAAAAAAACACAAAAAAACAAAAGAACAACTCAAGTGGAGACGAGCATATTTGTTCTCTCCCATGTTCTCCTCTCCACCTCTCAACTGGTGCGGCTCCCTTCTCTGCTGAATTTGTCCTGATGTGGAGATGGAAAGTCTCTGAAATCAACAATGATAGTCAGTTAAGAAAAAACAGAAAATGTTATCAAAGGTTAGCTAACTTGCAGGGTTAAAGCCAGTGGCGTGTCTAGAAATTTTTTGTTGGGGGGGCCAGGTAGGGGCACAGATTTGGAGAAGGGTGGCAGATGTAATTGGCAGATAATGTTAAAAAAATTCTACCAACCGTTAACCATCATTCAATAACCCTATAATTGGGGTGGCTGTAGCTCAGGTGGCAGAGCAGGTCAGCCACTAACCAGAAGGTCGGTGGTTCGATCCCAGGCTGCTCCAGGCTGTATGTCAAATATCCTTGGGCAAGATACTAACCCCATGTTTGCCTACTGGTGGTGGTCAGAGGGCCCGGTGGTGCCAGTGTCTGGCAGCCTTGCCTCTGTCAGTGCCAGGGCAGCTGTAGCTACAATGTAGCTGCCATCACCAGTGTGTGAATGTGTGCGTGAATGGGTGAATGACTGAATGTAGCTCTTTGGGGCGCTTTGGGGTCCTTAGGGACTGAGTAAAGCGCTATACAAATGCAGGCCATTTACCATCTATAAACCTAATAACCGAATTAGCTTTTGACTCTTATTAGAATGAGATTTTAACCACTACGGTGCAAAGTTTTAGATACTGCGTTGATGAAGTACAAGAGATACAATCAGTGCTTTGTCAGTGTTTACTCAGCATTCAAGGACAGCAATATTTGCATAGTATTTTTACTGACATACGGTGCACATATGTTTTGGGCAAAAACATTTTTGAATATTATAATGCGAACATTTTTAACATACAATTGGCAAATTAGCCAATGCAAAATTTTATCTGCCTATTAAAAAAAGAAGATAATCTTCTCACAAACTGGTGTTTGATTTTGAAACAGGAAAAAAGTGGGGAAACAAATGAAAAGACTAACATTTGAATAAAACCTGAAAGCAAGTAAATACTTTCAATACTGCCTTATGATAAACTTTGGTAATATTGATGTATAAAGAACAACACTGGCTGATGATGAAATACAGTCAGCTGGCATGGTGACACTGCCAGTATTAACCTGCAGGGCTGGACTGGGACAAAAAATCGGGCATTTTGACTGTGTCTGTGCCCCCCCAGGCCACCCCGCTGGACACGCCACAGGTTAAAGCCCACGTTGAACTTTTGATCACATGCATGCAATGTTCCCTCTAATTCTTCATGTGTCTGAGCGAACACACAAACTCCCTGAGCGTCCCTTGGACCACTGTGAGCGACATCAGACGTGTGCACTGTGGTCACGCCAGCATCCAATCCATCCAAGTTACATGTTTATTAAAATAATCAAATTGCAGCATTTATGTTACACTACTTTTAATTAACTGCTTTAGCCCACTTACAATGAAAATTTAAAAAATCTTGTTCATGTCCTGTGTAGCATGTTAACACTATTGGAAGTACTCCAATTTTGAAAAGAACTTTCTTTCTTTTTTAAATTTATTTTTTGCTCTGACTTGTATTCTGAGTCTGTGGTCTGGGAGAGAGTCCTGTAACTCTCTGTCTGCAAAATACAGGATATAATGAACAATGTTGGGCAGTTAGCTATATAGTTACTTCTTCAAAAAAGTAGCTGAGTTTTGCAAACAACAAAGTTTTTTGCAGCTGTTTACCTAAAAATGCAGCCAAGGCGTTTTTTTAAATAAACATTTCAAACTATTTACAGAACAATCAGCTGTTCTGCATCAGATTTGATGCCACACAAATTATTTGTGCCACTCCAAAAATAATTTCTGTCCACTCTGAGATAAAGGAGAACAACAGCCAGATACCTGCAGGCCTGACAACAGATGTATGACTCCTTTAACACCTGTAAAATTGAGCAGTCGCCTCACTATTCTGACACACAATAATTTTTTGATTGCTCGACATGGTACATTTTCCCACCAATAGGAAAGGGTGGGGGGTGTTTTGATTTCGTCTTTGCTTTCCAGCATTTTCCTTGTGAAATGCCGTTTTTACCGTTTCGTCCCGCAGTAAATATAAACAACGACAGTATTCAGGAAGAAAACCAAACATTGCAGATATTTTTATCATAACTCTGGTTTTACGTGGCCTATCAACACAATTTAAAAACTGGTATAAAGTCCACACTTTTTCCCGTCAGTTGTTCCGTCTGTCCTGCTCACATCTCCAATGGTTGTACACGTTGTCATTAACGTGGCTTCACTCCACATCAGCCACGCCGCTTTGCTAGCTGGAACACCGGTGTCGCCACATAAGGACGCTGTCATACCCTGTGTCCCAATTTTGCGACCGCACATGTCGGACGGTGCGTACTATAAGTACGAGAAGTTCGGAAGTTTGAGGCTTGTGAAATAGGCTGTATTCCAATTCAGTGTCTGCAGCCTTAAAGTACGCAGCCTCAACGGTCCTCAAGGGCCACGTACTCAAAGACCGTTGGCCGGAAGTGCGACGCTTGTAGGCTTGTGAAATGGGACGGTCTAGCCTCCGTCGCGCTGCCCAGGTTGCCTAGCAACCATGATACTAACAGCTGGAAATGTTTCATACGTTTCATACATTAAGTGACAGAAATGAAGGAGAACATATTTTGTTCATTTGTTTCTACACGAGCTTTGTGTGATTTGATAAGTATCTGAGGCTGAGACCACAGGACTGTAAAACATGATTGTTGGGCTTCATGTCTGTACTGAACAGTCATTTAAGATTAGTTAGTAAATAACAATTAGCTAATGTTGTTCATAAGACTAAAGTCATCTCACTTTGGTAATGTAAATATAATATGGCCAATATTACAGTTATTATATTAATCATTATTAGTTATTACAGCAGTGAGTTTGAACTCTGTGTCAAATACTGAGCTTCAGTAAAGATTCAAGTTGCAGTTATTTATATTTCCTACCACCTTAAATCTTCACTCAAAGACAAGTATCTGTGACAGTGTATATATAGATGTATTATATATAAGAGACAAATGTTTTTCTTTTAATATGTTGGCATTACTGAATTTGGCTCAATGCTTACATATATGTGTAAAAAGAAAATGTACGAGCTGAGATAACTTTCTGGGTGAGAAAATCAGACCATGTCATAACTGCTTTGTTATTATTATTGTATTATTATTATTATTATTATTATTATTATTATTATTATTGTGGCAGCACGGTGGCACGGTGGTTAGCACTGTTGCCGCACAGCAAGAAGGTCCTGAGTTCAATTCCAACATCAGGCCGGGGTCTTTCTGTGTGGAGTTTGCATGTTCTCCCCGTGTTTGCGTGAGTTCCCTCCGGGTACTCCGGCTTCCTCCCACCGTCCAAAGACATGCAGCTTGTGGGGATAGGTTAATTGGATAATCCAAATTGCCACTAGGTGTGAATGTGCGAGTGAATGTGAGTGCGAATGGTTGTCTGTCCCTGTGTGTTAGCCCTGCGACAGACTGGCGACCTGTCCAGGGCGTACCCCGCCTCTCGCCCTATGACAGCTGGGATAGGCTCCAGCGCCCCCCGCGACCCTGAAAAGGATAAGCGGAAGCGAATGGATGGATGGATGGATTATTATTGTGTTATTACGAGTGCTAAACAAGAAGAGTTCCAGATGGTCCAGTGGACACATGTGTGACTCCTGTGATTAAAGCATCTTTCTTTCAGCTTAACGAGTGAACCGTCAGCTCGTTCAAACACACGTTAAAGTCCGTTTGGCTCGACACCACCGAACAGAGGCAGCAATATAACATAGCTAACATTAACAGTGCAGTGAATCCTGCTTGTGCCGTCATATTCAGGACTGCAAACCGAGCAGCGTGCAGCGGACCACACTTGATATTTGGGGAAATCGACGGCGCATTTGGAGTATGCATTTGAAGTACACTTCAAATTGGGACAGCCGTCGTTGTGTGGCGGTGACGTAATCGCACTTAAAATGCGTACTTCAAGCGTGCATACCCTGAACTGGGACACAGCCTGTGACTCATCACCTCCACCAGCAACACACTGACCTGCATTCATCAATAGATGACACTCAGTTCCACAGCTGTTCCTGTTCACAGCTGCATCCAGTTAGAGAGGAAACTCTATAATGCAATGATGATGTTCCAGTGTCATGTTGTTACTCCTCCTCCACATGCTTACCTGCCACAGTTTAACTCCGCCTCTCAGACAGTCATGTCACCTGAACTGCATGTTTTGCTGTACGATGGCGGTATCTTGACGTTGACGAGGAGGGCGAGAAAAACTAGTTTTGTCCTGCAGATGGCGATCTTGCACCGTGTTCAGAGAGCCGACACTTTGATGATGCTGCTCTACTCAACTTACTGTTAGCCTGGGTTGGACTCTATATGAGCAGCTTCCACTCTGGTTTCACTGTTAAACACACTTGTTTGATTTCACTTATAAAAGTTGAAAAGTAAATATTTTAATTGCAAAATTATGTGTTGGTACATTTTTTGAGGGTCAAATATCTTGTTTGATTTGAGGAATGAAGTGTTAAGGTGGAAACAATGAATCAGGTTAAAATACTTTAAATCAGTGCAGATGTGTAATGTAACATGTTGATAATGGTTGTAGTGGGCTTGTAATGTAAATGTGATTCAATGTGACATTAATGGTGACGCTGCATAAACCTGATCAAACAGTTCTATTAGTGGGTCTGTGTGATCAGCATCAGTGGGTTAAGGTGAGGCCTTGACTAGTAGAACGTCATGTTGGTGTCTGACAACACATGAGCCAACATCAGACTGCGAGCGCTACGATGCTAAAGATCAGAAGATCCAGTGTGACATCATCGTTACCTGGCAACAGCAGCCCTCATCTGACTTTATTGGAGGATATTTACAGCAGCAACACTGTTTAGTTTGATATGACGGATTAACAACATGCTGTGATATCCAGTTCATCTGTAATAGATACTGGATCTAATCAGTCAGCAGATATTTGATCACCTTATTTATAACTATACTAGAAACAAACACAACTGTGTTGGTGATTCATGCAAACTTGCATATCAGCCTTTGAAGGTTTTGTAGTATTGAGAACAAAGAGGTTGTGTTAGGGCTGAAAAGCCCGACTTGTTCTCATCTGCAGGTCATCAAATGCACCACAGAAGTTTGTATTTGCACAGCCTGTATATGTTTGATGGCTTTATTATTCTCTGTTCAAAGACAATAAATGTGCAAAATGTCTCATGTAGTATCACCTTCATTTAAAATGACTGCAAACATTTAGAGAACATGTGCTGCTGTTTGTCCTATATTTCAACACTGAATGAACCCTGAAAACGTGATGGCAGGTGGCAGATTGGAGTCCACATGAAATATCGGCTGTATGAAGACTGGAAAATATAGATGATACAAACATGCAGCCAAACATTTGTGGACATGGATAAACTATCTGATCCAAAAAGCAGGAAGTGACACAGCTAGAAAATGAAAGTGTGTAACAGCTGAAGTCAAATGTAATGCAGAGTTGAATCTGCACTTGGATCCATGTGTGAAAGGTCCACATGTAGGGATCACATGAGTCCTGATGTTTGTCAGTGCAGCTTGATAACTCCATCTACTGTGGGCTACATATACTGGGCTGGTAGCTCCATAGTGTTGCAAAGAAACTATTCAATGTGCAAATTTAAACTCAGAGGCTCTTCTAACACAGGAGCCATGTTGAGTTTAGATCACAGCGACCACCGGCAGTCTGAAATGGAATGAAGCCCATTGACAGCCAGCAGGTCTAAACAGGAACGCAGCCATTTGTATGCGTGGCAATGATGTGGCTGCAGCTGACACAGGATTGGTTCAAACTAAACATCATTTCACAGAGTTCACAAATAAACTCACGTTTTTATCTTTGAAGATCATCATAAAGTAGAATTGATGGTCCAGCAGACAACAGCAGGAGGTTTGAGCCCTTCTGATGCAGCAGAAACAGGATTTGGAGGAAGATGTTAATAGATTAGAAAGAATTGTACACTGTGAATCAATGCAAGTCTTTCTAGATAGACAGATCTTTAATAATCCCTCAGGTAGGTTCCTCTGGGACAGTCACAGATAGAGACACCAATTCTGACGTCCTTTGAAAGTTTTCATCACTCGTCATGTACACAGATGTTAATTCTACATGTTCCTAGTACTGAACTCTAAATCAATATGAAGAAAATGCTCCTACTAATCTGCATATATGTTGATATCAAATCCTTTTCCAGCACATGGATAAATCTCTATAAATCTTTCAGTCTGATCAGAATGGGCACAGTGTTGTTATTGCAGCACTCCCTGATGTTTGAAAAGCTAAATGTCCATTTTAAAGTGGTCGTGTGTAGGATTGTGTTTCCTTCCTTTAGAATAGAATAGAATAGCCTTTATTGTCATTGTACAGGGTACAACGAAATTGGAGTGCCACTCCCTTGGTGCAAAAATACAATAATAAATATAAATGTAGAATATGAAAGGTACATTAAAACAAACAATAGTAAGCACAATATATACAGGATAGCAGCATTAGCATTAGCATTGTGCAGTTCTTACAGTAAACATGTTTGAATGTTTCCTGTTCCCCTGATGCTTCTTCCTGTTGGATAAAGTTGGTTTGAACAACATGTTCTTATAGGTTTCAATGAACTTCAAACTGGGATCCACTTACAAAACTGTCTCATTTTATTGGAACGATCCACATTTGCATCCATTCACGGTACATTTGACATCTGAACACGTTTGTACACATGATGAAAGCACAGATGGTGTTTGTGTGTCCTTCTTAAACTTAGTGTGAATGTTTCATCATGTAGAACTACTTAGAACAAAGTCTTTGGGAACATTTGGAGAACACGTTTAGGAAAGTAACATCCTGGTAGAACATTTTCTTAAAGCAAAGCAGAGCTGCAACATGACTGTGAGGATTCACAATAATAAAGTCACAATACTTTATTATTATGAAGACTAAAGTGCACCTTAATGCTGCCAATGAATACACATGTTCTTTGTGACAGCATGAGCACAGCTGACATGCACCACACTGACCCCACTCGCCCCATTTCTTCATCCACTTCTTGCTCTTGTGCTTGAAATGAGACGCAGACGCAGCAAAAGTCAGAGGCTCTAAAATCCACAAAAAGGGGGCTTGTTAGATCAGGATATTGATGTGATCCATAGAAAACATGGATAATACACCACTTTATTTGAAGACATCTGTAGCACTGCCTCAGGATGTTTCCACAGACTCCTCTGTGCACCTAAAGAAAAGGTCAAAGGTCAGCAGCACATGTAGTTGGGACAATTCTTCATTTACAAACAACAGTCGCACAAACTGCACAATTATTTTCCTCCAATTAGGACTTTTCACTTGCAGAAATGGTCCTGTGTGATTTCTAGGCTGTGATATAAAAACTAGTTCCTAATGGCAGCGATTCACTCAGTAAACATGTGTTTCCTTCACCAACCTCACACACAGATCCAATAAGATCAGGAAGTGGGCAGTATAGTACAATATGTGTTATTTTGTACTGTGCTGCCCAAACTAAAGATCTGCTGAAGTGTTGGAAATGATTCAGACGTTTATTTTGGACGATACAGCAGAAGATCAGACATGAAAGTGGAGATAACACAGAAGACCTGCAGCAAAGGGTCAGAGGTCGGACTGGGCCACGTGATTCAACAATGAGCCAATGATCATCAAGTAGTGACTAAAGCAGAGCCCTGACGTTCTGACATTTATCACACAGTTAGAACAAATGTCTGCTGATGACTTCATCTCATGAAATGACTGATAGATGTCAATTCATTGATCAGCTGAGCTGCTGATCTTCATCGTGCACAGAAACATTCAGCTTGTTTCAATCAGTAAATAACTCCCACTACTCTCAGTTTGAACTGTTCCCACTCAAAATGCTGTCAGAACAATGATCATTGTAGAACTTCACAAACATCACGTGTTGTTTTCCACATGTTAGATCAGCAAACATACAGAAACTTCCTGTTGCCACACACGGCCTCTAAAATCTCTTCCACGCTTTCTGTCTGAAGTCCACTCTCTGTGTCGGATCCACAGGAAACAACAAGATCTTATTAACATGGTTTTCAATGTGTCTCCTTCCAAAAAGTCCAACCAATGAACAAATGTGTATATTTGTGGAGGCCGAACAAAAGCATGACACATTTCTCTGTTTCTATAAACTGGTGTCAAACACAAATATGAAGAGTTTCATTGACAGACTCCAAAATGCCCCCGCAGTGAATCACAGGGAAATCCTACAGTGTGGCAGAGAATCTTAATGGCTCCAACATCAACACATCCACAATGTTGGATCCAGTTCTACCTCACAGAGTTACTAAGACACACCCTCTGCCAGCATTACAACAGCTCCACCTGCTTCACCTGCCTCCTCAGCCTCTGTACACCTGAAGAGAAAAGAAAGGCTCCAAAAGCTCAAATCTACAAAGGATTCATGAAGTTTCATCCAACAATAACATGTTTGCCTTCCACAGTGTGCTGTTAGACACCACTGTACCTCTGCCATTTCAAAAAGAGCAGCTTGGGAACATTTTGGCTCCAAACACTTTGTGTTTAAGTTCCTAATCTTTGTTTTCTTTGTGAACAACATCTGGAGCTTTTTGACTCATAGAAACATCATTTTGTTCTTTAGATGACAGCAGATTGGGACTGAATAATCAATCACTATCAAACCAATAAAGATGCTGATTTTACAGGAACTTTGTTGGAGAAGCTGTAAAGACATGAAACTGGTGGAGATCCCAAACCAGTTGATAGTGCTGATTATTCCAAATAAAGCTGTTTTCCATTTGAGATGAAATGACTTTCTGTCCTGATATATAATAAAGATGT
>CAKLIZ010000870.1:59885-76441 GCA_922035795.1 Oreochromis mossambicus | reverse complement strand
CTGATGCAAAGTGCCTCTCTATGGAAATGATCTGACTGACACACACAGGGAGATGGGTGGATGTGATGATGTTGTTTGTTATCAATAAGGAATTTTTCAAAACATATTTGGATTTTTAGTGGATCAAAATCTTGTCTCTGGCATTAATACACAGATAACATATTAACCCTCAGATGCAGTATAAGGATCTATTTTTTAGCTGTGGGGAGCTTTATTTCTTCACTGGTTTAGGAGCTGTAGAAATAATAGATTGTTTATTAGGCAGTGAGGTCATAGGGAATGCAGTTTATTAGTGGGTGTCGTAGTAGGATTTTGTTGTTGATAGGATGTAGGAATACAAAATAGTAAATAGTCCTGGAAGGGGAAACAAAGAACTGGGGTGCAGGGCAGTGTGGCATTTAACCCCCACCCCCAGGACAGTAGCAAGAGTTACTGAGGGTGAGGGGCAGACAATGGTCAATGGACATTACCTTAAAAGGAGATGGGGGTCAGGGTGTCAGCACACCTGGCCACTGTACCTGTCATGGTACTGGTTCGAGTGACCCAGTATGTGGGGTTTTAATGTATCATTTTGTATTCATTGGTGTTCTAGTTTCAGTTTGGCTCATCTAGTTAATTTCCAGTTTGCTGTTTAGTCTTTTGTTTCTTAAATTCTTTTTGTCATCTCTCCCTGGTCCATGCGTCTGCCCTTCATGTGTTTCATGTCTGTGCCTTACGTTGTCAAGTTCGTGCCATGTCTATGTCTTTGTTTCCTGTTTTATTTTGGAAGAGTCTGGTGTTCTTTGTTCATTGTAGTTAGTGTTACTCTCCCCTGTATTGTCATTATGTTTCCTTCTAGTCAGCTGTGTTCTCATGTGTCTCCACTTCCCCTGATCACCTCATGTGTGTATTTAAGTCCTCAGTCTTCCTTTGTTCGTCGCCGCGTCGTCTGTTCATCTTTCCCCATGTTACACCAGGTTTCAGGACTCTGTGCTGGTCATGTCCATGTTACTTACGTGTATACGTTTCATAGTTCTTTGTTGTTCCAGCACAGAGTCCTGTTCATAGTTATCGCCGTCATGTGCATCATTGTCACCTTGTCTTAGCCTTCCCTTCTGTCTGAGTTAAGCATCAGTCCTAGTTTTCCCAGTTCAGCTTCTAGTTTAGTCTTGCCTCAGTGCTTTCTGTTGTTTGCCACGTTTATCAGCCCAAATAAAGGCTCACTTTTCGTTTCAAGTTCAGTACTGTCTCCTCGTCTGTGTCTGCACCTGGAACCTCACACTCCCACACACGGTCCGCCCACCGCAGACCGTGACAGTACGACGCGGCCATGTCAGTTCCGGCAGACATTCCGGAGGAGGTTGGGGAGGAGCTGGGGAGGCTCCGTCACATCATGGTTGGATTGATGGCTGTGGATGCCATCTTTTTGAAAGAGCCGTGCCTCCGCCAGATGACACAACTGGTGGAGGTATTTGATTCTCAGACCCCACTAAAAGAGGAGCTCTGCGCTCACACGCTAGCTCAAGCTGTCAGGGGCGCTGCCTCGCCTCAGTGTTCTGCATCACTGCCTCACAGCCCCGAGGGGATTCGGGCCGGCTCGCTGAGGCTCCGCTCCAACCCGGACTCATCTGAATCCACATCTCCGCCACGGGCCAGCCACTCGGACCACCTGTCTCCTGCCTCGTTTCTGGCAAGGATGAGTTCAGAGGACGAGGACACAGCCATCGCCTCACCATCAGCTGCCGTGTCGTCAGCTCCGCTTGAGCCTGCTGCTAGGAAAAGGCGGCGTCTGCGCCACAAACGCTGCCCGCCACGGTTAGAGTCTCAATCTTCCCCGCAGCAACTGGCAGAGGTGAGTCAGAATGGTGCTTGTTTTGCTCCCTCTGAGCCGGGAAGATTAAAAACAATTAATGTAGAAGGAACAGACTCGTGCGCTATGGACTGCAAGGCTTTCTTGCCGCGTTCCTCCGAGCTAAGAATTGAAACTGCCAAAGCTGTGCAGTCCAGCTCTAAGGAGTTTAAGACTGCTTTCATCTCTGTGCCCCCCGAACGGGAGATTGAGCACTCGGCTCCTCAAGTAACCGGGGACCCAGAGGTTTTGTGTTCTGCTTTCCTTTTGAACAAAGAGACTGTTATTCCTTCTGGGGCTTGTAACTATGTTGATTTAGCTTGTGTTCCTAAAAATGATCAATACAATCCTGGTGAGCGCAAGACAGGCAGTTTAGATTTACGTTTTCCTACACCTATACCCTGAGGATAATGACTCTGAACACACCTGTGCAGTTGAAGTTAAAATGCTATGTTCAGTGATTGATAATTTGGACTCAGAAGGAAACACCCCTCAGTCGCATAACCGCCAGATTAATGTTCCCATGTCGACGCCCCCCGACCAACAGAGTGTTTGTCCGGCCTATAGACCGGTCAGAGACCCACAATTTTCACTTCCTGCCAAGTTTATGACTGAAGAGACAATTATAAATTCTGGGGGCTGTAATGGTGTAAATTCTATGTGTGCTACTAAATGTAATCCTGGTGAATGTGGATTTGCCCGCCTTAATTTGTGTTTTTCCACCCCGGTGTTAAAGGATCAAAAGACAGAGAACAGGGACTCTGAACTCGGGTCAAATAATGAAATTATGTGTACAGGCTGGATTCTGAGGGGAACACCCTTTTGTTACATGACAGCGGGGCGAATGCTCCTGACTAGGGATGGGTATTGATAAGATTTTAACGATTCCGATTCCATTTTCGATTCTGTTTAACGATTCGATTCTTTATCGATTCTCTTATCGATTCTTATTTTTAAAAAGGAGAACACTAAGGTCGATTAGCTTAGAATTTTGTTTTATATCTTCTCTCTGAACAAGATAGAAATTTAGGAGTAACATGGCCTTATAAACCCAACAGTGAGATCTTAAGAGATCCAGCCTATGGCTCTTCAATGGGGTGTCACAGGGTCCCCGGGGAAAATTGTAAATGTAAAATAATAAAATAAATATTCTTCTGTAGCAATAACAAAGTATAACATAAATTATTCTGTAGCAATTACACAAGAATATCCAGTAATGTCCCTGCCTACAATTAAACACATTCACTTACCATCTGCTGTGGCAAATGGCTGCAAGGTTTTGACCACAAACTTAGTCACTGCTCGGTGACATTCAGGCCTGAAAAGAGACGCTACCGGTGGACTGCAGCGACAACTGCCAGCGAGCGCCAGCCAGACTCTGTCTCTCTCATCACGGTCACCTAAATGCACAGTAATGGCAGGTTTTGTAATAAAGCAGATCGCGCTAACATAATATGCACTGTTAGTTGATTATTTACCTGCCGCATTAACGGGAGATGACGTGCAAACGTTACCACTGCTGCTGGGTTGAGATTCACGAGTCCAGAGCGGAATTAAAAACATTCATTTAAGTTCATCGCGTGTTTTGTGAGCAAATGCTTTTGCATATTCGTAGTGTTTCCTCCTTTAAATGAAATATCTACTTTGCAAGTATTGCAAGTTGCCCTGTTGTCATCCGTTCTCGTAAAGTATAACCAAACTTTTGAGCGTTTGAGCCGCTTAGGCGCCGTGTTTCCTGCCAGGTACGCTCCGACGCTCCGCAACGTGGTGACGTCATTCGGGGCGACTGGAATCAATAAGGGAATCGTTTGCAAAAATGGCAAACGATTCCAAGGAATTGAAACAGTGGGAACCGGTTCTCAACAAGAACCGGTTTTCGATACCCATCCCTACTCCTGACCCTGCCATAACTCATTCTTTTCAGGACTCAAGACCAGGGATGGAACCCGTAACCAGTGTGTTCACAAACCAGCTGGTTAAGAATGTTTCTTGTGGGCCTGAATATGCTCTTTCTGAGGCCAAGTACCAATCCGGATCTCACTTCAATTCAGGAGAACATGTTTCCTATCATATCATGAAAAATGTGAGTGACACGGACTTTGTTACTGATTATAGGGAGCTACAGTCAGTCAGGACTCCAGTTGAGTCAGCCAGTGATCCTGTTGCATTTTCTATGCCTGTGTACGATGGACTGAAAACTGAAGGTACTAATCATGAACTCACGTTGAGCATAAAGGAAGTGAATATATGTTCAGACCATGTGAATCTAATGACTGTTTTCCCCAGAGACACTTAATCTAAAGTTGTGATCACAAAAGACTGTTTTTCGTTAGCTCTTCCTGAACCTAGGATTTCGTCCTCACACATTGTTTTTTTCGGAGGATGAGTGTTCCAGCTCAACCAATATTAAGAACCGTGTCACCATTACTGCCTCTGAGCTTGAGGTTAATAATTCAGGACCTGTTTTTTCTAAGGCTGTTTGTTCCACTGCAGAATTGACATCTCCTAAGTCTGTCTGTTTCACGGAGATCCTGCTAGCTTCGCCTCGGCCAGAGGTTCCCACACCGTCTGGCCCTGCATCTGTTCCAGCTGGGGGTTCTGGTGAACCCAGGCAGCATCACGCCCGTCCAGCCCCACGCCTCGTCAGCTGGAGGGCCCGAGGAGCCCTCCAGCCCTCCGTCCTAGACCCCCGCCGCCCGCCCGGGGCTGGGTGTCTGTTCTTTTGTTTTCGGCTGTCGGGAGTTGCCAGTGTTTTTCCATTGTTCAATTCAATTCAGTTTTACTTATATAGCACCAAATCACAACAAAAGTTGCCTCAAGGCGCTTCATAGATACAGAGAAAAAAATATGTCTATCCAGAGTTGGGACCAGGAAGCAGAGTTGCAGTCTTACACGCCTCTCTGCAGCTTCTCTCCTCCTGCTACCCCCCCCCAAAAAATCCATCTCTGTAGAGACTGTGTCAGCTCCCAAACAGACAAAAAACAAACTGAAAACCAGCAACAAACAACTTAAACATAAAAAAAAAAAATCACAAAGAAAAAACAATACAGTATCCACATCTGTATCAAAGAGTAAAACAGTTAATTGTGGATTATTAAACATTAGGTTTCCCTCTGTTAGTTCAATTATTAAGTCATGAACTAACAGAGACTTACTCGCCTCAGCGCTCTAATAATTGACCGACAAATTGATTTACTCTGCCTTACAGAAACCTGGTTACAGCAGGATGATTATGTTAGTTTAAATCAGACCATCCTAAAGTGTGGCGCAGAGCGGTATGAATTACCACACACACACACAAAAAAAAAGAACTCTGCTAGCATAATGGACAGGTTTTTGACGGGGCTCGCACACAAACGAAAAGCAGAAGATGAAGCATCACCAAATATGCATACAGACCCACTTCCTTCCAAACCAAAAAGCAGAAAATATGATGAAGCATATCTTGTGCTTGGCTTCACTTGCGCAACGGTGGGTAATGAGGAGAGGCCGCAGTGTGTTGTCTGTCTTAAAGTGCTAGCTTGTGACAGTTTAAAGCCTTACAAGCTAAGACGCCACTTGGAGACAAAACATCCAGAGCACAAAGACAAATCAGTAGACTTTTTCAGACAAAAACTTCGAAATTGTCGTGGTCAACAGTGTCACTTTACTAAAGCTGCATCTGTTTTGGCAAATGCTCTCCTCAGCTCCTATAAAGTTGACTACCGAGTGGCTCAGTGTAAAAAGCCGCACACAATTGCAGAGGAATTAATACTTCCCTGTGCTATGGATATGGTTTCAACTATGACTGACGACGCAGCAGCCAGCAAACTACAGGATATTCCTCTGTCCAATAATACCATCGGCAGGCGCATTTATGATATGTCAAAGGACATAGAGGAAGAACTTAATGATAAGGTGCGTGACAGCAGCTTTTCTCTGCAGATGGATGAAGCCACTGATAGTAACAAAGACTGCTTACTGATAACGTATGTCAGATTCATTGATGGAGATGAGATGAGGGAGGAATTACTTTTCTGCAAGCAAGTTCCTACCAGAGCCACTGCAGAAGAACTGTTTAAAATCATAGACTCTTATGAATCATGAATCAGCTTGACCTCATAAAAAGAGGTCGAGCTGAAATGGGAGGACTGTGTGGGGATTTGCACAGACGGGGCGCAGGCTATGGCTAGGAAACGAGGAGGGCTGCAAGCGCTTATCAAGCGCGTCTCCCCCAATGTGCAGTGGACGCACTGTATGATACACCGCGAAGCACTGGCGTCTAAACAGCTCAGTCCTGAGCTGAGTAATGTAATGACTGATGTCATCGCCACAGTCAACTACATCAAAACACAACCTGTGAAAGCCCGGATTTTTTCGTGTGAAGAAATGGGCTCTGACCACACAGCCGTTTTGTATCACAGCGAGTCCCGATGGCTGTCACGTGGGAAGGTGCTATCCAGGGTCTTTGAACTGCGAGATGAGATCCGCATCTTTTTGAACGAAGAGGGCAGTGATCTTACCAACAAATTTAACTGTAACAACTTTCTCATGTAACTGGCATACCTCAGTGACATGTTTAATGAACTAAATTTGCAGATGCAGGGCACAAACACTCACCTCCCACATCTGACAGATAAAGTCACATCATTTGTCAGAAAACTTGAAATGTGGAAGCAGCGAGTGAAAGATGGAAACGTGGACTCATTTTAGAATTTGAAATCATTCATTGAAGTGAACAAGCTGCAGAATACAGTGATCCCATGCATGAAAGAACACATGTCTGCCCTTCAGAAACATTTCCAGAGATATTTCCTGGTGCAAGATTCCAAAGAATATGACTGGATCCGTGACCCCTTCAGTGCAACACCCCCTGCTGACTTCAGCACATCCGAGGAGGAACAGTTCATTGATCTTACCTCTGATTCAACTAAGAGGCTGCAGTTTAATTCAAAGACCCTGGCTGCATTTTGGATTGGAGTGGACAAAGATTACCCACTGCTGGGTAAGAGAGCCCTGGCAATACTTCTTCCTTTTGCCACATCCTACTTATGCGAGGTAGGCTTTTCTGCTGTGGCTTCAATCAAGACGAAGTACAGATCAAAGCTGGACACTGAAAATGAACTCAGAGTGGCTGTCTCAAAACTGCAACCCAAGTTTGAGAAGATCTGCAGCAACAGGCTCACACCAGTCACTGAAAAGATGTGAGGATTAAATGTGGGGGTTTTTTGCAACAAAACTTACATTTTTTTTATTTTTCCTCTCAGAGAGTTGTTCATATTTGTAAACCCATTTTGCACAGAGAGGCATTTAAAAAAATATGAGGCAGTTTTGAATATTCTTGCACTGGAAAAAAAAACAACTACACAAAAATAATTATACGATAAAGATGGTTTGTTTTTCTGTTATTTCAAAGAGGTAGTAATTTATTTTATTTCAACCTGTAATTTATTACTGTTAACGTTCATTTCCTCAATTGTTTACAAAAGGTTTTGAGGTAGGAAATAAACAGGAATGGAGTTTGAAAACAAAATATGGGTGTGTGTGATTGAAGGTTGTGTCTGTTGGGGGGCCGCGAAGATCTTCTTGTAAAATAAAGGGGGGCCCAGCAAAAAAAGTTTGGGAACCACTGGTTTAAATGAATCAGCACCCCCGAGTCATACTAACTACTAGAAACCTCCAAGCACAGGCCAAGGGGGCGGCAGGGTTCATACGCCTTTTTCAGGGTCAAATTCAAGCACTTTTTAAGCACTTTCAAGGTCCCTTTTCAAGCTTTTCCAGCAAAAATGAATGCATGTTTCAATTCGCATTACCTCAGTAAGACCATGTGAAAAAACACATTTGCTCCCCTTTTGTTAAGACATAGAAAAACGCACCACACAAAAATACTGCAAAAGGAAACGGTTGCCTTATATACATAGTGTATAAAGTCAAAATGCACATTTCACTTAAAAATTAAGATGTGAAAATGTGAACAAATCAACTTGTTAGATATTCTTCTCCTGTTGAAAAACAAAAAAAGAAATAAATAAGTCTTCTCATCAGATATTGACGCTTCTTTCCTGTGTGACAAAAAAATAGGAGACATATTTGTTTGTTGTTTGGTTTTTTTTAACTACTTATAATCTATTGAATTTATCATCTGTGATATTATTATGTACAATTCCAATGTATTTTGTATATCTGCCTTAAATAAACAGGCAGCCTTAAAGTATGAAATATTCATATACAAATACACATAAATGTGTGTACTGTCTGAGTGGCTGATAGTGCCCCACAGGCCTCAGTGTGAGCTTGAAGACATTTATAATGTTTAAGGAGTTTAATGTGTAGGTGCTGACGATAAACACATTTTGAATGAAAGCCGGGGAACTTTGGTAGCACAGAAACAAGTGGCTATTCTTTGTGACCATATGGATCACTCATATTACCATTATTTCACCCAAAGGCACCAAGTTAATACTCAAAAAAGCTGCAGCAATACACACAAATATAAACAGTACTTGGTGACAACTTTGCTTTTAGCCTCTAACCCTCTGGTGTCCAGGGTATAATTGGTCGTTTTTGACTACTTTTGATTTAGGCACTATATTTCACCTTTAAAAACTGTTTATCTTGCCAATCTGTTATTTACTCATTTTGACATAATGTGTCAGCACAATTTACCTAAATTCAGAAATAATTTAAAATACGAGTAAAAAGTGATATTTTTGACTGTAAAAACCACAAGCATGTTAGAATCATTTTCATAACTTGAAATGCAAATACAAATTGTACATTTTTTAAAAATATGCACAAGTTTTGCAAACAACAAAGTTATATGGTACTATTTACCTAAAAATGCAGCCAAGGCTCAGACGTTTTTTATATAACCATTTAAAACTATTTACAGAACAATCAGGTGCTCTGTGTCAAATAAGAAGGCACACAAATTATTTATGCAACTCCAAAAAATAGCTTGTGTCCATTATAACACAGATGAGAACAGCACGGGGATAAACTCTGCAGGTGTGTCAGCGTTCATACTGCAATTTGCCTTTGGTGGCTTTTTTGCAGCAACTGTGACATTCACCAGTAGAACTGACACACAAAACAAAAACTACACACTAACTGCACAAGACAACACACTAACTTGAAACTCCAAACACGTCAAACGTCACAAATCTCTCACGTATCAAAACTCTCTCTCTCTTTCGCCAGTCACTCCTAAAACTTCCCTCTCTTCCCAAACGACCAAATTGCACATGTTGCCATATCATTTTTTGATTGGTCGACATTAGGGATGCAACGATACCAATTTTTTCAAACCGATCCGATACCGATACTTGGATCTGAGTACTTGCCGATACCGAGTACAAAAACCGATACTTCTACCACACACAAGTTAAACTTAACCAGTAGTAAAGAAACGACCCCAGACAACTCTTTAACACAAACGAAACGTTTACTGAACGTAAGGGCAGAGACAAATACTGTACAACACATCCCTTTTTTAAACTCAAATGATATTCCAATTAAATAAATGAAATAATTCCCTTTCAAATTATATTAAACAACCCAACTTATGTTATCACCTTTTGGTAAGTGACTCACTAATATACACTCCAAAACACGTTATATAAATCCACTAAACATACAATATTCACACATGGGCCCCACACACACTCACATTCACACTTGTTGCAGGCCTGTTTGCTGCTCACGCTGGACGATGGAGAAAAATCCTCTTCTCCCCAGTAAGAGCACAAAAGTCTGACTTACAGTTCCGTTGCTCGGTAGGTCGCCGTTCACCAGTCCCACACTAAATCCACTCCCTGCGGACCCGATGCTGTCTCTGCTACAGCGCGTTAGCCAGTCACTGTCCAGCTCTCCGACAGTCCATAGCGGCTGCCTCCGTGGCGCAGCCAAGCAGTCCGGGCTAGCCTTTAGCCTCGGCGGTCATGGCTGGAAACACAGTTTTCCACGGTGGTGCGACCGTT
The DNA here is from genome assembly GCA_922035795.1 of Oreochromis mossambicus. NCBI lineage: Eukaryota > Metazoa > Chordata > Actinopteri > Cichliformes > Cichlidae > Oreochromis > Oreochromis mossambicus. The sequence goes on along the minus strand of CAKLIZ010000870.1, from coordinate 66,655 downwards.
GAAACAAAAAGTCACTTCACCCACACTCTGTTGCGAAGCTCTCACACGGTTAGCTTTCTAGTCACACACTCTTTTGTGCTAGTTAACCTCAGTAAAACTAGCCGAGTCTCTCACTTTGGTTCAGCTAACCTCGTGCATCTCTCCATGCCGTTCTCTTCTGTGAACTGTGAACACCTTATGTGGCGTTCAAGTCCATGGGAATTATGAGTATCTACTACCAAATTCCCATCCGGGCTACATTAGTATCGGTTCATGGTATCGGTTGACTTTTACGAGTACGAGTACGCACACATTTTACAGTATCGGCACCGATACCCGATACCAGTATCGGGATCGGTGCATCCCTAGTCGACATGGTACATTTTTCCTCCAATAGGGAAGGAGTGTTTTTTCTTTTTCTTTTTTCACTCACAAGCAAATCGTGTTTGCTAGCGCTTACCATAGAAAATGCTGTTTATACCGTTTCTTCCCGGAGTAAACGCCACTGTTTTATTCAGAAAAAAACAAAAAACATCGGTTTTACGTGGTCTATGAACACAATTTAAAAACTGGTATATAGTTTGAAGTCCGCACTTTCGACCCAAGTTGAAATATTGACTCTGGGTCCGTTGACCCCAGAGGGTTAATCAGAAAGCCTTAAGTTGGCTAGTTATGTATCGGCTAATGTTTAAAGCTTCCACTTGAGTAAATTAACTCATATTACTGCTAAGTAATGTTAGCTAAGTTCACAGCATATTCCGTAATAGCGCTGCCATACTGCATCACACTCAGTGCATTTCAATCATTTCTCCAGCGAGTTTGATAGCTAGCAAAATAATAATCATAATTAAAAAAAAAAATAGCATGTGTAACGTACACGTAATGGAAAATTATTTACTAGGACTCACCTATCATGCGACAGAGCGCAAACTCCGCCATTGTTGTTTTCCATCAAACACTCATTAAAACAGCAACCTACAGGTATGTTAGCGCACTCATCCCCGACTGCCCGAGGGAGGGGCGGGGTCACACGTTGACACAGACGCAAGGCAGCCCAGGCGGGGAAATTTTGCTTTTACATTTTGCGACTCATTTTATTTCTCTGATAAGAAAACTATTCAATCAGATAGTTATTTGTTGTGAATGAAATATAGTTACATTTTAAAGCACTTTTAAGCACCACATCTGAAATTCAAGCACTTTTCAAACGTTGAAAAGACAACATTAAAATTCAAGCATTTTCAAGGATTTCAAGCACCCGTACGAACCCTGGGGCGATGTGGCAGCAATTTTTCACACCAGCCTACCTGAACGCTACTCCAACAGAGGTCGATTATCTTGTTAATAACTTTGTCTCCTCACTACGTATGACTTTGGCCGTTTATCAATGCCCAAGTACGCGAGTACGTACTCGCGTTCTCGGTGAGTACGTACCCGCCGAGAACGCGAGCACGGACTCGCGATATGTACAATTGGAACACCTGCGTACGTGATGATGTCACAGGTCCGGAGTTTTTACTGCCGTCCCCTCCTAATTTAACTGTGAGTAACATGTTATGAAGCTTAACTTTAATCACAGCCAAATCGGTTTACTCAAACACTGAAATAAACCAAACATTAACATTTAGAAGTGATCTAAGTGACTTCCCAGATAGCAAGACGACATTGAATCTATGTTGATTTTTCATCCGAACCGTTGTATATGGTCGGGGTTGAAATGCCAATGTTGTAACAACATTGAAATACTGTGGTAAACCGACGGTCTTACTATAGGGACGTTGTAACGATGTTGATTCACCGTTGTTTTTTTGTCATTGATATTTGATCTATTTATAGTCGACCAGGTGACAACAACAACGTCGAGAAAACGTCTATTTATAGTTGACGATCATTCGGCTCCAGTCACCATCAAAAACCATCGATTTGTAGTTGAGCATTAAATTGCATTGCAACTGATCGGGTATAAAGTACCAGAGAAAGTAGATTTATTGTTCATTTGTTATCAATGACTTGGTCTAGTTCACCAGCTTTAAAAAATCGTGTCTACGTGCAATTTATGTATAGTTGACCGGGAAATTAAAGCAGCGATCACTTGGACTATTCCGCAGCACCCCTCTCACATTGGTACATCCCCCCCCAGGTATTCATTGACTTCTACAGTAGAGCGGGACATTTGATTTACTCTCAGCGGAATTGACCGGAGAAGGCATCAGGTCATGCACTGCACTGGCCTGCACCACGATTAGTATAAGGTAAGAATGAATGATTTTTTTTCCCTACTCCTTATTTCCATGTTTGCATTTGAATAACAGTAAAAAACTCGTTAATGTTGTACATTAACGAGTTTTTTACTGTTATTTACGAGCCGGAAATTGTGTCTACTTCTTACAATCCGGCAACGAATAAATTGCACTGCGAACAAAGTATATCAACAAAGAAAACATTTTCGTTTCATAATTTCTTCGTTATATTCCCTTACAAAGCTAGCTTTAACGCTTCGAGGTTTCCTTTGTTCTTGCCGTCGCCTCGGCGCTTGACCCAGACTTTCGCTCTGTTGCTTAGTACTACAAAAAATTCTAAATCTGTGATATATGATTGATAAACATAAAGTTAACTGTATAAACGTGTTCAATGACTTTGTTACTTTTGATGATTGGAGAGCACTCGCTTCCATTCGCACACGAAAACTTTAGACTCAGTTTGAATGCCCACGTGACTTTACGTTGCACGCGTATATGACTTTCCGTTTGTGCCTTGAATAATGAATAAGGCTACGTCCACACGTACCAGCGTATTTTTGAAACCGCTGATTTTTCTATGCGTTTGCACCTTTTGTCCACACGTAATGTATGTCTGGCCGTACATTGTGTTTGTATTTCCAGGCACATTTCACGAAGCAGAACGCAGTCTTCAGAGATATCCACGTGAACGCTGTGATATGTCTGACCTTCAGTCCGAAGAAGAAACCCAGGCAAGTCTTAAAAGAAAGCACAAGTAAAACCCTTTTATTCACAAACATATCTTTGATTGTTAAGAATTTATGATCTTGTCTTTTATACATATCTGTGGTGCTTGCATACTGCAATATCACCACATAATATAGTCCAAAAAGTGGAAGTTTGTAAACTTTTTAAAAATGCAAAGCCGTGTACACTTGTGCACTTCAAAAATTCATTGTATACTGTACCTTCTTGCACGTCTCTGTTTCCTGTGTGTGTTGTTAGAAATCAAACTAACTTTAGGAAACAATATGCCAAAAGCATATTTAAAATTACTTAAGACCGTTTTTAATTTCTTTTCTTTAGACCAAATCCCCTGTACACATATACGGACTCAGAGGATGAGCAGCCTACAAAAAAACGGTTTCCCCAGGCCCCTCGAGTGAAAATACCAGGTAATAAAATACTGTCTAGTGTCTGTGTACATATGTGTGTCTGACACGAGGAAACTTTTTTGACAAGTTGTCTGTATTCTTAAATACTTAAAAAATCATCTTTTTCTAAACAGCCCTCATCACACCGCAGTCTGCCCCCCAGCCCACTGATAGCAACCATCATAATGCCCCACCCAGCTTCCGGCACCTTTCGCCACTCCGGCACAAACCGACACAGCTTTGCGATCTCGCCAGCATGCAGAGTCTGATGTCTTCCCTATAGATGGTATGCTTTTAAAAAAGCTTTAAAGCTGCATCACAATGTCATTGTACTCTTATCTAAAAAAAAAACCCCAATTTATGCTCCTGAATGTCATCTTGTTGTGATTTTTTTTTTTCTTCTGCAGATTCCAGAGACTCTGTGAGGCCACTATTACAAGGCAAGTTTGAAAATCTTGGAATTTCACAGTTTACATGGTATAACAAATATATGTGACAGGCAAAAACTAGTAAACACTTTTAGCAGTTACAAGAACTAACAAATGAATATCCAACAAAAGGGAATAGAAATACATTGTACTGCCAATACTTTGGTTTATTCTTTGTATGACTTGAAAATCAGGCTTTAGGGAAAACTAAATGACATGTTTCTATCATCAATTACATGAAGTAAACACACAAGCACTTGCATACACATTTAAGACATGAGACACGCTAATTCCATCTCATAAAATGTGTCTATAGGTGAGACGCTTTGCCTTGATTGGTGCTGCTGGACCACACTGGAGGTGCGAGTCCGCCGTGTAATGGTTTATGCCATTACAAAGGAGCTGGCCTCTGTACTCAACTGGGCAGGGGGAAAAAAACCAAGGACCAGACAAAGCAAAAAAGGGCATTTAAAGAGACAGCACTGTGCAGATGCATATTTGGTAAGTTTTAACATTTATTGTAGTTTTATGAGCCTAAAGTGAACAATAAAGGGATCAATTGATGTGCTGGGTGCGTTTCACATTTCCTATGTCTGTTTTTTGCTATATTACTTTGTCTTTCTTAACAAGACTTTCATGTCCGGTTAATCTGGAGATGGAGTCTTTGGTCTTCGGCTTGTTTTGTCCTCGGGTTGTACACTTTGTACAGCCCGAAGACCCCATGTTTTCTTCTTCTTCTTTTTTTAAAGGATACACGGCACACCATGCTAAGACATATCACATTTTCAGCTTATAGCTCTTTGGGAATCAAATGCGGCAGTTTGCTGATTTCCGCCTGGTGACTTTCATGTTTATCAGCCTAGGAGTTTACATACTTTCTCCCTGCTGAAGACAATTAACAAGAGCTTATTCATGTGCTCTAATTCCCTTTTTTTGTCTGTGTGTCTATTTTTGTCCTAGATGGCCTGGCGCAGCAGGTAGGGGCGAACTCTATGTCTGAGTTGGTCTTTGCTCAAGCAGTCCAGAAATGGCTCAGATATGCTCCAGTTCGTACGGGTGGTGCGCAGGACGCACATCATCCATCCCCATCCCGGAGTAAATAATAAAAAGTGACGTGAAACTTAGAAATGTAAATAGGAAACTTTGTCTTTTAATAAAGTATTTTGCAAATGATACATGTCTATTGACCTTTTTTGGTTTTTTTTGTTTTTTTTTTTCAATAAAAAGCAACCGTACGAAAGAGGTGGAAAATTAACACCATAGCTCAACAGTGTTTCAATATCAGAATCTGACATTGTTTCAATGTCAACAGTGTTAGAAAATATAACGTCGAATCAATGTCAGGTTTCAACATTGATTCAACATCAAAACCTGACGTTGTTTCAACGTTAAAAATGGGTGCAAGAGTGACGTTGGGTCAACGTCACACTTCAACGTTGCTTCAATGACGTCGCCTGATATTGACTCAACATTGTTTCAATGTTTCCTTGCTATCTGGGTTATATATCATTTTTAACCTCAGTAGTGAAACCTCTATTAATAAAAATAGTGTACATGTACATACGTGTACATGCCTTAATAAAAACAAGCAGGTGAGATGTTAGAACGCTTTTATTTCTATTCTAGTGGCCACTCAATACTATAGACAGCTGCTGGAGTTTCTTTAACCTGAGCAGTGAGAAGTCCGCGAGCGGGGGGGTGGGGGTTGAAAACGATGTGCCGGGAGTCCGCTGTTGAGTTTTGGATGAAATGCATTCTGGGATATATAGCTGTCCCAAGTCTACACTGATGCATGCTCGATAAAACGGGCGGAGCGAGAACACATCCGGGACTTTTTCGCGTTCTCGGCTTGATGCGTACTTCGAATTGGAACAGTACTTGGTCTCCGACTGATGACGTATCACAAGTACACGAGAACGCAAGTACGCACAAGTACGCATATTGAGAAACGCCCACTGGATACTGTAGCTCCTGTCATGGTCTGTGTGTGGCTTTAAAATTCCGCTGAAGGTCTGGACCTCCCTGGTATCCACCCATGGGCGGGGCCTCCCTCACCTGGAGCTGATTGAGGCAATTAGATTGGAGATTTAAGCTGCTTGCTGACACTGCTTCCTCGCCAGTTTGTCAACTACCCTATGTTGGCAACCAGGTCTCATGCATCATGTCTGTGCCTCTCAAGTGCTTTGCTAACCTTGCAATCTTGTGTTCTAGTTGCTCCCAGGAATTCCATCACACTGAACAACTCACGCTGGAAACCTGGTTAACCCGCCTGCTTTCAAAATCATCTCCTTGCCTCACCTGCGTGCCCTCCTGCCCTTACACTACCACGGGACCTTCACCGCTCAGGACAGCTGACACCCACCATCAAACCCACCTGGACCGCACCACCTCTCCTTCAACGCTTCCATCTCCACCTGCACAGTAAGACGAAGATTTTCATAGCTTCCACCCTCTCCAGAACTCCTCATTAGCTACCACTTTAACACTGCTCTCTTCTCTTCCAGTGCGTACCTAATCACCAGCCAGCTGCTGTTGCTTCCTTGAACATATCCCCTGCTTTATCCCTCTCTCCTGGCCAAGACCCCCATGCCCCATGTGTCAAGCCTTAAGTCAAGTGCCATTGTAGACATCATCCTTGTGCTAGTTAATAAAACTTTGTTAAACCCTTTCCTCAGCCTCCGCTTTGGGTTCTCTGGACGTGGGTTTGATTTTGGTGCTCGGCCTCCGGCCATTCTGTGACAGCTCCTGTGAAATATAAGGCCTCATATCAGAATTACTTGACTCTGTGGTATAATTCTCAAACATGCAGCCTAAAGCAGATAACTCGTAAGCTGGAGAGGAAATGGCGTGTCACAAATTTGGAAGATCATGATTTAGCCTGGAGAAATAGTTTGCTTTATATGAAAGCCCTCCGCAAAGCCAGAACATCTTACTATTCATCACTGTTACGTTCTTTGTCCAGGCGTGTATTGAACGCAACAAGAAATTGG
>CAKLIZ010000869.1:40589-76449 GCA_922035795.1 Oreochromis mossambicus | reverse complement strand
TATTATTGTGCTATCTACTGTACAATATAAAGCACCTTGAGGCGACTGCTGTTGTGATTTGGCGCTATATAAATAAAATTGAATTAAACTGAATACCTGTGACAAAGTTACAATGATTTAAAAGCAGTTATAAAAAGGGTCCGCCACCCAACACTCACATTGGCTCTTATTCCATGGATGCTGTCACGATCAGCAGCAGATCCACTGATGCTGTCTCTGTGGGCGCTGAAGCCTCCACACGCTCAGCTGAAGGACATTCAATACTAAACTAGTAATGAAGTATGAAGAACAGAAATCTAACGTGTGGTCAAACATGCAGTTGTATTCTGCTGGAGGTTTCTTCCTTCCCGCTGTCACCAAGTGCTTGCTCATAGGGGGTCATATGATTGTTGGGTTTCTCTGTATGATCGTAGAGTCTTTACCCTACAATATAAAGCACCTGGAGGCGACCGCTGCTGTGATTTGGCGCTGAATGAAAGAGAAGTTTGCTGATAGTCTGACTGAAGCCTGTGATTGGTTGATGGTACTGTAGTTTTGTTTGATACCCCTGTTCAAAGTGTCCTCACAGGTACGTGAACAGCTCCAAGGAAGTTTCCTGTTGAGCTTTGAAGCAGTAGGAGGTCAGGCTAAAGATGGCAGTTTCAGTTTCCGAAACCAAAGCTTCTTCCTCCGTGTCCTCGTCAAACACGTGAGCTGGTGACAGTCATGGTCATCACATGATGCAGCAGGTGAGAAAGTACAGAGACACTTTCTGAGAGTGACACTTGCTTCTGACCCTTCAGACGGACATTCAAACCGACCAATCAGACGTGTTTGGGTTTGGTGCCATGGCAACACCAAAGACTAAACTTTAAAGTGTTGGTATGTGTGGCAGCCCCCATCAGTCATCCCGGCACGAGACTCCACGAAACACGATGAGGTCAGAAACACACAAACCCAGTGACAGGCATGTGCACAAGCCGCACACACAGGAAACACACAGTTTAAAGCAGAGATTACTCTGTTAGTCCGGATTACTGAGGACAGTTCACACCAACGTCAGCGTTAAAGCTGTTTCCATGGTGATCAAGTGACCCTGCATTCATCATCATTAGCTGTCCGTCACACACACACATATATACACTCACTTGTATGTGTGTGTGTGTTTGTAGAATTTAATGTTCTTTACTGTGTGTGTGTAAAGCCCATTGGCAAACAGCGAGGTTGAAACAGTCAAATCAGGTAATCAGCGAGTGCAGCCATGTGGCAAGAAAGGAGATTGGCACACACACACACACACACACTTTTCAGCCTTTCTCTTATCTGATTTGTAAAAACTAACTCCTCTGTCGTCTTGTTTCTGTTTCTGTCCTGCATAATAAACTCTGAGCTGTTTTCATGTGAAATCTAAATGTCCGTTTTTGGGATGTTTTCATCCAGATGTGGATGAAGAATCCCTGCAGATGTTCAGTTTGTGGGGGTGTGCACTTAGCCCTCGATGTTGGTACTGCAGACTCGATTTCTGGGGTCAGACTGTGGTTAATCTGCCCACGCTCAGTGACAGCCTTCAGTTTTCCTTTTGATGGAGTTAGTTGGAGTAGAGAACTCTAACACATCAACATCTGCTTAATGCTACTTATCTGTGGCCCAAGTCTCAGTGGCAGCAGGCCAACAGAGATGGCCAGATCTCCTTCTGCCACCAACTGTTCTGGTGGGGACACAGCCAGTGTGTCCTGGGTCTGACCCTCCCAGCTGTATGTGGCCAGATGTCAAACCACTGGTGGCTCCACCCTGAGCCTCTGATGAATGAGCTCCTTACTCATCTCTAGGGGTTCCAGCGGAGCTCATTTCTGCTCCTTGTGGTTGTGGTCATAGCTGAGGGTAGATCAATCAGTAAACTAACAGCTACACCTTCACCCTCACCTTCGTCACAATAGACTGACCACCATTATCCTGAGAGCTGATCCTGTCCACCATCCACCAAGAAAGAGTCTGACTCCACCGGTGTATGTTTCAGATGTTGAAATTGTTTAGGATGAATTTGTTTTCAGTACCATTTGTTGGTTAAAGTGTATTGGTGTATTGGTTTTTAGCGTTATTTTTAGGGCCCGAGCACTGAGAGTGCGAAGGCCCTATTGTATCTGCTCTGTTTCTTCTTATGATTATTATTCAGGCAAAACAAGGGCCTTTTTGAGGGCTTTAAAATGCTCAAAAACTCTTGAAATTTTGCACACATGCCAGGTCTGGTGAAAAATTTTGTATTTTAATGGTTTTACATATGAGCACTGGGAAATGGCTCTGTAGCGCTACCTATGCCTTGTTAAATGCAGCCCTACGAACACATCGTTTGAGCTACATGTATGAAATCTGGCACACATGTGTATCATGCCAAGACGAACAAAAAAGTCAGTGGGCCCATTGACGCAAACCCAACAGGAAGTCCGCAATTTAGAGGTGAAGGTGACATTTTGGCTCTAATTTTGCCATTTCCATGCCTCGAACTTTTTCGACCTCCTCCTTGGGATTTGGTCGAATAAGCTTCATATTTGGTCAGTGTCGACTACACACCTGGGCCATGTTAAATTGCGGAGCTTTTGAGTTTTCGCGGTACGGTGAAGCGGTGGCGCCATGGCGAATTTCGATGACTCGCCACGAAAATCTTATTGCCTCTCATTCTGTCATACATGGTCCGACCTGGACCAAAGAGCACACATATGATAAGGCTCCACCCCCGCACATATTTCAACTGCCATATTTGAAAATAAGGACAGCGCCACCTAGTGGCAACAGGAAATGTCATGTTTTACACTTTAGGGTACAGTATTGTGATGGCTGACATCTGCAGCCTCAAATTTCTCCAGGAAAGCCTTAAGCAGTTGGTCTTGGGTTACAGTGAAAACTAGAAAGTGAAAATTTCAGAAGAAATTTTATGTGTGCCTATGCCGCTGCTAATCAGTGTAGTTTGCCATTCATACGGCTACAGAGAGCAAAACTCAGAAGAGCAGCCATTCTCCACCATGAACTATGGTAAAAACAAACACCGCTCACGCTTCACAGATGACAGCTTACAGTTTTGTGTGAAGATGAAGTTACTTCGTACAGAGCCGATTTGCAGATGCTGTGCACACAGGTTCATGAGCAGAAGTCCCATTGTACCACGGCAGATCTGACAATATTTGCATGAACACGCTTTGAAGCATTACGTTATGGACCACTTTTCACACATGGTTGGTTTACCCACACAGCCAGCTGTACCTTTTCAACTCACAGCCCGACACACACCCAAAAAACAGCCGAGAGAGCACAGACTACGCCCGAGAGGCGTGATTGCAGATGCCGCTCAGGTGAGTCCACCTCCCCTGCAGCGGCACTGCAGACCACGCCCCGCCACACACATCAAACACGTAAAATAAATATTTATGCACTTTCGCATTCACTTTTTGTTTTTTGTTATTTTTACACAGTGTTCTGAATGATGAACAATGGTCTACAGCCCATCTTGTGTATTATTATACAAACGTTGGTTGTAAGATGCAGATAACTATTTAATAAAAGCTAAATATTTTATATGAGAGTAAGAAAGAAAAGTATATCTTTGTGTCCACCTTTCTCTGTTAATGCCCTACCTGGCCCCCCGGCAAAAGCTTTGCTAGATCCGCCCCTGCACAGTTACCAGCTGTCAGCTACACAAAAAAGGAGCTTGGTGTTTATTTGTCTCTCACAAACAGTTCATAACTTCCCTTCAACTCATTCATGTCACCTAAAGGGTAAACCTGTTTCTCCATCACCAGTTCAGCTCTGATGATTCAGTAAGGACATCTGGTTTGGAACAGCCGTTTTTACAGCTGTGGCTCCATCAAACATCAGCTGATACTAGAAATTAAAAGCAAATGAATTCTAACAACAGCTGATCAAGCTTAAACGTGCTGCTGTTGTTTAGCGCGATAAACAAGATCGAAAAGCCGATCATTGATCAGTTTCATGATTGAAGTTGCAACAGGCGAGAGAATGACAGGGGAGGCTTCGTAACGACAGAATAAATCGTAATATTTTCTCTGAATGTGGGACGATTCCGTTTGTACGGCAACTCTATGAACTAACCCTTATGAATAAAATAAAGTTCAACGTCAGTAACTTAGCGCGCACACAGCTGTAAAGAAACTGCCGTCGTGCTAGCTAGCACGCAGCATGACTGTAAAAGGTCAGCACAACGAAAATAAACTAAACCTAAACTCGGTTTATATCGGAGCCAAATAGAATGCAGTTTATAACTTCTTACCTGAAATTCAGTTCACCTCACGCTCCTGCCTTCGGTTTCCAGCATCATCGGCCCATATAAACGAAAAATAAGTCCAGCTAAAACACAGACTGTTGGCGAGCGATTGGGTGTTGAAACGAGTTTCAGCCGCGTCACTATAAGCCAAGCCTGGGTGCTTTTTCAAAGGGTCGCTAGCGGAGCTAGCTAGCTGGCTATCAGCAACACGTAAGAGAACTGTCACTAATATGGGATGTCTTGATAAAACAAGCAGATATTTGAAGTTTACACACCTACATTCTTGCCTGAAAATATCTTAAAAATTTATTTTGTGACCTAGAAATACTAATAAAAGACATATAAAACGAAGTGGTGGCCGCCATTGTTTACTCTGTAGAGGCGTGCTATGAATTGTGGGATATGGAGTTTCGCCCCAAGCATACGCCTTTTTGGCTGTACTACTCCGGGTATACCACTAGAGAGAGGCAACACACCACAAATGAAGTCTGTTTCTATGGGGCCAAAAGTAGAATCTTTCTCAGGAGCCTAGAAATTGGCCCAAATTTGCACTAAAATCAAAATATTTCAAAAACTATAAAAGTCATAAACACCAAAAGTCATACCATACTAGTCCAGCTCCAGCCGCACAAAATGATCTAACATATGTAACCCTATTGTCAAAACTGTGCGGCAGAGAAGCACGGGAAAATTTTAACTAAAATATTAATATTTAAAAAACTATAAAAGTCATAAACACCAAAAGTCATAGCACACCATTCCAGATCCAGCCGCACAAAATGAGGTAACATATATGAAGCTTGTCTCAAAACTGCGGGGCGAGTTTCGCTGCAAAATTTCAGGCGGAAACTGAAGAATAATAATAACTAGAAAAATTTGCGTTTCCTGCAAAAATGCTGTGTGGATGCGTTAACGCTGAAGCTGTCTGCTGAAAAGCTGAAAAAGCTGAAAAGTTGCAAAAAGTTGTATGGTGGTGAAAAAAAAAATGTCACCCTGAGCAGGATTCGAACCTGGCCCTCCTGGGCTCAAGGCAGCTACTCATCTCACTGACCCAAACTCATTCTCACAAAGAAGAGGTGGACAGACTGACAATTCTGCTGAAATTAGCAGAAGTTGCTGAGAATTGTGCTGATAAGAGGTGAAAAGGCTGAAAATTTTGCAGAAAAGAGGTGAATCAGCAGAATTTCTGCAGAAAAGAGGTAAAGAAGCAGAACGTTGCACTGAAAAGGTGTGAATCAGCAGAATTTCTGCTGAAAAGAGGCAGAACAACCTGGTTCTGCTCAAATTCACCAATCAGAGGTACTGCCTCTGTCTGCTTCATCAGGCTGTGTACTTGTATGTATTTCTGCCATGGAGCGTTAACAAGAATCTGAGGTCCATATTAGAAAAGCTGCTAAAATCATAAAACTTAGCAGATTTGTAATAAATTAGCAATATAAATTACAGGTCTGTGATAGTGTATCAATTTGGAGTGAGAAAAAAAACATGTGGAACAAGGTGGGATTGAACCCACGACCTTTGAGCTGCAGACCCGTGTCATTACTGATTGCGCCACCTGGAAAGGCAGCGGCGGTCTGAAAAACAGATTGATGACCAGTCAGAAATAGATCGCGGTGAGAGGCGAAAAACGCCATTTTTTGGAGTTACAAAACGTCATGTAACTCAGAAACTAGGAGGGCTAGCAGCATAATTCTTGTACTGGGTGAATCAGCGGACTTTGGTGTATTTTGACTGCGATTTTCATAGCTCGTTCTACCTCCGTCGCGGAGATATGACGAGAGAAGAAACGGGTTCATTTTCGGAGTTTGAAAACTGAGAGGACAGATTTCCACCCCTCAAACAAACGTAATTCATTGCTCAACGGTAAGATAATTGTAAAAACTGCTTCCACTGTGAGTGTCAGCAGTGTCTGAAGATATATTGGCACAAGCCTCATGTCCTAACTTTGCTTTGTTAAAGAGGTATGACGATTTGAAAATGCCTCCCGTTTCAGAATTTCAGCTCTGAATTTCACAACCTCCCCATAGACTTTGAATGGGGAGTTTTCAGACCTTGTGTCACTTCGAGGCAAATTGCAAAAAAACGGTAAATCTCACAATAATGATAGTGACATTGTCTGAATGCCAGCAAAAATTCCTACGTTTTGATGTATAATTTGTGGGGGTTTGAGGGCATCCACACAATAATAAGAATAATAAGAATAATAAATCCGAGGAATAGTAATAAGTGTGCCTCTTGGCATAGGCACACTTAACTATGACTTTTCGCGAGAGGGTGTGACCCCTGCAGCATGGCGAACATTGATGTCTCGCCATGAAGAAACAAATTAGTATAACTCAATGAAATCCAGTCTGATCAGAACCAGACTTTACAGGAATGATGTCAGACCCGCCCTGAACAGATTGATGTGCCCATTGTCAGGAATATGGAGAGCGCCACCTAGTGGCAACAGGAAATGTCATGTCTTTCACTTTGTTGTACTGATTTTCATTGGTTCATCGTGGCCACCTCAAAAGCGGTGAATATTAACATCAGTCCCTCGTGATGCTTCAGGGAGAAAATTGTGACTTTAAACTGAACAGCGCACCCTGGTGGCAACGCAGTTCACCATGAAAGATGAAGTGGATTTTGAGGTGCTTGGAAAGTTTAAGATGTCTTGAAATTTGGCCCACACCTCCAATGGGATGAGGGCTTTCTCGTTATGTGATCATTTTCATCGAATAGTGCAACATGGCTCCACAGCGCCCCCTACAAAATTTCAAAAGATCCGCCCCTGCTCTGTGTTTCATCTATGAGTCTTAAACCTGGTAACCTTATGGACGATATCAAGATGTACAAAAAAGTCTCTTGGAGCAATATCCCAAATCCAACAGGAATTCAGCCATTTTAAAATTAATGTGTAATTTTGGCAACATTTTCCCCTCTTTTCAGGCACCGTTCTTTGGCAAACTCCTCCAAGGGATTTCATCAGATTTACACGATCTCCAGTGCGTGGAATCTATAGACCTTTGTGATGTTAAATTGCGAAGCTTTTTACGTTCAGGGAAACGGGGTGGTCATGGCGGCATGTGGAGTTTAAATCAATCTCCAAAAAGCAGTAATCTGCTGTCACTCAAAAACACAATGTCCAATCTCTCCCAAAGGTCGCAGGCATGATGAGACTCGAGCTCGGAAATGTTTGTTATGCCATTTGTCAGTAATGGTTGGAGCGCCACCTGGTGGGACGACTATAATCATGATCGAATGAGATGAAACGCTAGCTGGTGGTTAAATGCATGAATTCCATCAATGTGACATCAGATCGGACGTGCTGGTTTTAGGTGTTGGGCGTGGCTCAACGCGCCAGGGGTGTGAGGGCCCTCATAACGCTGCTTGCAGCTTTAATTTTTTATTGTTTTTTGTCGTTAACTCGGTTTCCCTGAGTCTTTATTCATTTTTTTTGTAATTAAAGTTTTTATTATTTTTGAACATTTAAACAAACATAACATATCAACACAAAACAACAAAAAACACACTCAGTGAGGGAAAAGAAAAAAAGAGAGGGGGGGTGAGTAATTATAAATAAACAGTTCCACACACAAGACCCTTAATTCTTGATTCAGACTGTATCTCACATTGTCATCATGCTGTAGACCCATAAAAACAAAAGGTGCCCCTTTGTTCTGTTAGAGTCTCTGTCTTGCTGCTCAATCTTCCCAGCATTTTCCCGCTTGCAACATTTTCAGTCATTTTCTCCTTCCACATTTTCAGGGTTGGAGTCCGAGGCTCTTTCTGGTGACAGAAATAAGACGAACACAGGTCACAAGCTCAGTGTTTAACACTCTGAAGCCTGCTTTGTCTAACTGTGGCAGCTCGCTTTCTGTCCCCCAATAGGCACAATCTCGGTAATTTAAATTTCACGCATCCCTCCATATATTTTAAATGGGTCTTTATTCAATCTTGGGGTTTTTTTGGTACCAGTATTGTTTTATTTTGTTGTATTTATCCGCGACACCTTAAAGGCCAGCCGGTGAAAATATTGTCCGACTTAAACCGGTCTGTAGCGCAAAAAAGGTTGGGGACCGCTGCCCTAAGGAGCCAATTAATTCTTGGATGTGGATCAGGAGGTGGATTCAGATGTTTGGTTAAGCTTTCAGAAACCCCGTCTCAGTGGGAAACCTCCCTGAATGAGCCCCACTCAGCTTCAGCTGCTTCTTAGGGTTGTGACCAACATCACTGTGCGCTGCTAACATCACTGGTTTGTCGCTGAAATATGCTGCTGTTATTATTTAGTGTCTGCAGAGGTCGGGGGTCTCTGCACTTTCAGGCTGAAAAATCTTTTTGTGACTTTCCTATTTTGTGTTAAACGTGGGGCTCGTCCAGGATTATCTGATGTTTCTGTAAAAGCCTTCTGTGTGGAAGTCCAGTGTGTGAGAGCGCTTTGAACCAATGGAACTCAAAGAGTTTTGCTTTTCTCTGTTTTCCTACTCATCAGTTTTTGGGGTTAGTTTGTGTTGTGGCTGCAGTAATCACAGAGACACGTGTTTGTTTTTAGGGAACAGATCCACGGCTCAGTTTGCAGAAGCCGTGAATCCGGTTTGTAGACTTAAGGGATCCAACTGCAAAATACTGAGTGAACCCTGCAAATGATGGCAGAAGTCAAAGTGAAGCCTTGAGTGATTGATGGTTTACATGAATCCTGTGACACTGAAGCTTCTGAGAAATCTCTGACATCATCAACTGTGTGTGGCATGATGTGGATCCACAGCCCGGAAAAATCTGCGGTTGCTCATCCATTGCATTTCACTTTCAGGAAATGACCAGCTGATTGCCAGAGTTTCTTCTGTGTGACCACATGGCACAGGTCAGCCGGGGGTCCATCTCAATCTAATCTATACACACAGGTCAATCACCAACACTGTCGATGCATGTCAGTCTGCTCGTTCGTGGCCGTGACTCGCTGATTAGTTTCTGTGATGAGTCTGGGAGCAGCGTGTAAGTCGAGTTTAATCGACGTGTCAGAGCTTCAGTGGGTTTGAAGCTTCTTCGAAGCTCGGTCAGCTTTACTGGCAAAGCAGCTGATGAATGGCAAAAAGCCACACCGTTATTTTCTTTCTTATACAGCAGCAAGCTCAGTGTCAGTTTTTACAGTTTTTACATTCATTCATGAATTCATCTCGGTGAAAAGAAAACTCGCAGCATCACAGGTTCTTCACCTGAAAGGAGGCCCGGCCGGTCACACAGGTGTCGCTCTGGCTTTTCTCATCAGTCATGCAGATAAAAGAAAGTTTGGAGCTTTGACAGTTTTCATTCTTTGTCTGCATGAACAGTGAGCTCCACCTGCTGTTTACTTCATTTACTCAGACTGGTAAATACAGAGGTCTTTGTAAAATAATAACTCCTGTGTTTTATTCAGAAAAAACTATTAGGTGGGTGTTTTCAGGGTTAATTTATAATGACGGCCACCACTCTTTAGCCTGTGTGGATGGTGGCTGTCGTGATCACAGGGAGGATTTGATTTGATCCTTTGTGATCTTATTTATTCAGACTTTTTCATCTCAGTGTAATTATTCATCATGTTTCAGATATTAAAGTTCATTTCCTGCTGCTGGAGCTTAAAGACAGGATCAGTTCGTCCGTGTGTGTTTGTGTGTGTGTGTGTGTGTGTGTGTGTGTGTGTGTGTAGTTAAAAGAATAATTGGTTTCCTCCTCTGTGATGACATCCCACCCTCCAGCTCTAACCTTGTTCATGTGTGTGCAGAGAGGTGCTCGTCATGTGACGGCGTAACAGCGAAACACTTGTAATAATGAGGCTTTCATTTGTCTCTATAAACACAGTATGTGTGTGTGTGTGTGTGTGCGTGTGTGTGTGTGCGTGTGTGTGTGAGTGTGTCGACACACTGGAACGTCGCTCTGCATAAATGAGCAGATTAAAGACGATCGGAGGCTGAAAGCTCCTTCACAGAAATGACTTCCCCTCTCAGTGTGTGTGTAACACACACACACACACACACACACAGAGCTGGGCTGGCAGTAACCTGACAGTCACAGTGTGTAAAACTGGCCGTAAATCATAGTTCATAACATTTATTTGTGATCCAAGAAATGATATTTGTAACGGTGAAAGGACAGAAGAGAGAGGAAGGGAGCAAGACAGGAAGGATGAGGGGGAAAAAACAAGAAAAAAGGAGAAAAATGCACTGATGAAAAGAAAAATGGAGAAGAAGTGAGAACAAAGGAGGATCAGAGGAAAGAGAAGAAGAGAAAAGAGAATGCATGCGGGGTAAAGAGAAGAAGAAGGAGTGATTGATGGGCAACAATTAGAAGGAGGGATAGAATGAACATAGGATGGAGAAAAGCATGTAGAGTGGACGGATGGAGGGATGGAGGAGAGCAGAGGAGGAAGAGGCGAGGAAGAGGATGAAGGGGGCGGGGTTAATTGAAAAGCCTCCTGAAGAAGTTTGTAATGAAAAGCAGCAGATTAACTGAGAGTGTGTTTAATTAAGATAAAGAGTAAATGAAGCATTGTTCTGTCACTGCCTGATTACACACACACACACACACACACACACACACACATACACACACACACACACACACACATACACACACACACACACACACAAAGTGGGAGCTGTTTATTGGGCTGCATTTTAACACTAAAACTGCTCATTGAAGTGAAATGCTTCAGTTTTTAAGAGGCCCAGTGTGTGTGTGTGTGTGTGTGTGTGTGCTCTGTGAGGTGTAACTGAGCTCTGATTAACATAGACACTGTTTAAAGCTTCCAGTTCAGGTACAAACACACAGAAACAGAGGGACCCCTGCTGATGTTTACAAGCAGTGATTGTTACTGATCTCTGCACTGCACATATTCTCTATGCAGATGACACACAGCTCTATCTGTCCATGAAGCCAGGTAACACACACCAATTAGTTAAACTGCAGGAATGTCTTAAAGACATAAAGACCTGGATGGCCGCTAACTTTCTGCTTCTTAATTGAGATCAAACTGAGGTTATTGTACTCGGCCCTGAAAATCTTAGAAATATGGTATCTAAGCAGATTCTTACTCTGGATGGCATTACCTTGGCCTCCAGTAACACTGTGAGGATTTTCACTGGTTTCTTCCTGTTAAAAGGGAGTTTTGCCTTCACTGTCACCAGGCTCTTGCTCATAGGTCATCTGATTATTGGGGTTTTGCTGTGTTGTTGTAGGGCTTTACCTTACAGTATGTTTGGTGCTATATGAATAACATAATATTAAACAGAATTCGTTAGAGCTGTTGAAAATGTTCCTGCAGCCTGAAAGCACCGGTTCACACTTGTTCACACCTGTTCACACGTGACACTGGCAACACGAGTTCAGACTTCATCGGCTTTTGTTACTGACCTCATGTCCTCCTCTTCTTCTTCTGTTGTATCACACTACCAACCCTCCTCCTCCGTCTCTTTCAGGAGGTGCTGTTGAAGAGAGCAGCAGACCTGGTGGAGGCGCTCTACGGGATGCCTCATAATAACCAGGTAAGCTGCTCACCTGTCTACACACATCAGCTGACATCAGTGTGTTTACCTGTGCAGGTGACCCTGAGTACCAGATTCGTGTTGATATATTGAGTCTAAAGGCTGACCAGAGACAAGGTGTGCACACAAGCTGTAGCTGCAAGTGCAACATACACGACGTCGTGTGGCGTCGGCTCGGGTCCACACACCGAGGACGCCGCTTCAGGAGTTTAAATCCATTTGAATCTTTGTGTCTTTGAGGAGGAACACGAGTAGAAAATAAAGAATGAGGCAACACAAACAGGAAGTGTTCACTGTTAAGTTAAACTCTGTGAACAAACTTAGTGAAACGATCTGAAGCTGTGAGCGTGTGTCTGGGCTTCACAAAACTTTATTAACCCAGGAAATGGTCACAGTAAACACAGTGCTTCAGATTTATTAGACATAAAAAAAATGTAATCTGTCAAAACGTGTTTCAAACTAAGAATGATGTCATTGTTAATTCATCAAACAACAAAATTAATTCATGTTTTTGTACCCAAATAAGAGCCGGCACAGAATTGAATTCAACCACTCAAATGGATGAAGACAGAATTAAAGACAAACTGAACGCTGAGAGCAAAACACAGCTGAGGCTGAAGTACCTCCACCTGTCCAGCAGAGGGCTACTGATCCACGTTATCACATCTGGTTTCAAAAACTGAGATCTGTGATGTCTGTGATGTCATCATTTACTTACAGTCATTGTGTCTAAACCACCGCCTTTTGCTCTGACACGTCACCAATGTTTTCGCTTCAGTGATTTGAGCAGCTTCAGCTTCATGAACATGAGTGGAAACAAACTGTCTACGATAAGACCTGTACGAGTTTGACTGAGAGAATATTTATGAACATTTTTACACAGTTTTACTGGATTGGCCAATCACAGTAAAGACAGTCAGCGTAATCAGAACCAATAATCATGTTTTACAGATTATTGATGACATCATCATCAGATTGTCTCACGGTTCAAACCGGAGCTTCTTTAACTTCACATTAAACTCATTAAACAGGACAAACTTCCTCCTCACCACCTCCTTCAGGTTTATGAGTCACAGCCTCCTGAAACACTGAAACACTGGCAGAGGAGGAGAAGGAGGAGGGGAGCTCTTTATATCCCCCATCCTCCCCAACAGAGTCTCTCCGACACGCTTCTCAACCCACAAGTTAATCACACACACACACACACACACACACACACAGGTCTATTGAAATGAAAGCGTAACCTTGAACAGAGAGCAGAGCCTGTAAACAAATGTAAATCCAAATGTAGTGATAATAATAATAACTGTGTGTGTCTGCAAGTTAGTGTGTGTATTTCTATATGAGTGTGTGGACACCGTAAAGTTTATCTATATGTATATATGTGTGTGTGTGTATCATGTATGTGTAAACTGAACATGGGTGTTTTTAGAGTCTTGAGCTGTTTAAGTATAACAAGCCGCTCTCAGGATGTTTAGCGCATGTCAGACAGACATCAGAGTGCCCCCTGCAGGCTGGTCAGTGAAGTAACGTGGATCGTTACCCTCAATTACACTGGAAAAAAAAGACAAAGAAGAGAAAGATGGTGGCAGTAACAATATAATGACCTCAGTGTGATGGGATAAAATCAAAAATAAACTGACTGAAATCAGAAATAACAGAAATACAAAAGAGTGCCTTAGACTGAAAACTGCCTGCTGGGGTTAGAAAACATGAACTCTGCTGTTTTTCACTATATTTCACTACCAGAAGGCAACACTGCAGACATTGAGGGCAGCTGCAAGTACCTTGGGATCCAATAGGAAAATGGGAACCATGAAGAGACCGCTAGGAAAGCTGCAACCACTAAGTACCTGCAGAGGGTCAGGCAAGTCCTGAGGGGTTAGCTGAACAGGAAGAACAAGATCCGGGCCATCAACACCTACTCCCTGCCCGTGATCAGGTACCCTGCTGAGATAGTAAGCTGGCCAAAGGAGGAGATAGAAGCCACTGACATCAAGACCAGGAAGCTCCTGACCATGCATGGAGGGTTTCACCCCAAGTCCAGCACCCTGAGGCTGTACGCTAAGCAGAAGGAAGCAGGCCGGGGACTGGTGAGTGTCAGCACCACAGCCCAGGATGAGACAACAAACATCCACGAATACATCAAGAAGATGGCCCCAACTGACAGCATGCTCAGTGAGTACCTCAGGCAGCAGAAACCCAAGAATGAGGAGGAAGAGGAGGAACCATCATGGAAGGACAGGCCCCTGCACGGTATGTACCACCGGCAGATAGCGGAGGTGGCTGATATCCAGAAATCCTACCAGTGGCTGGACAAAGCTGGACTGAAAGACAGCACAGAGGCACTAATCATGGCAGCACAAGAACAAGCTCTGAGTACAAGATCCATAGAGGCTGGGGTCTATCACACCAGGCAAGACCCCAGGTGCAGGCTGTGTAAAGATGCCCCAGAGACAATCCAGCACATAACAGCAGGGTGCAAGATGGTAGCAGGCAAGGCATACATGGAACGCCATAACCAAGTCGCCGGCATAGTGTACAGGAAGATTATATACTATTCACACTATACTATTACATTATATCACAGGAATGTATTACAGGTATTTATCATTATCATCTGAAGCAAAGTGACCACAACTCTCAGTTAATAAGTCTTGTCTTTGGTGTTAATGCATATAGAGGTTTCATTTTAGGATGCTAGCTTCTCCACATATCCAGTAGAGATGGTATGTGATTATGTTCCCTCCTGAGTCTCTGCAGCTGCATGAATCCAGATGTTTAAATGCTCCTGTGTCTGTCCGCTCTGCAGGAGATCATCTTGAAGAGAGCAGCAGACATCGCTGAAGCGCTCTACAGCGTTCCCAGGAACCACAACCAGATCCCATCGCTAGGCAACACCGCCTCCCATGGCATGATGGGAGTCAACTCTTTTAGTGGGCAGCTCGCCGTCAACGTCTCTGAGACAACGCAAGGTACGAGTGGCCCGATAAATCCTGCAGGTGATGGGGGCAGAAGTGACATTAAAGGGGCGGCTGTGGTAACCCTGGTCACATGACACATTTTACGAATACTCTACAGAGTCTATTACTAACTACTACTAACCTACACTCACAGACTAGGAGTCCTGCAGGGAATCATAACATATCTGCAAACCTCACTGAGACCCTGCAGGTTTTGCATCAATCACAGGTCTCGTCCTCCTGCGGGGAGGAAGTGAAACCATGACATCACTGTCAGTGACTCTAAAAACTGAGAATTCTGAAAACATGAAGATGCTGTCCTGCTCCCAAAGTGCCAATCAACAGTAAGAATAGGAAATATTTCTCCCAACCACGTTGCTGAGAAGCTATCGCGATGAAGCTGCGTCCAAGAGTCTGTGAAGGTTCTCAGTCATCCAGGTCATCGTAGTCAAAGGAGTTTGCAAAGAAAAGCGTCTGGACTTCTTTAAGTTGCTTGAAGACGTTTCACCTCTCGTCCAAGAGCACTTCACATCCCAGTTGGTACTGAAAAAAACTCTACTAGAGATGAATACAGGGATGAATAGAATCTCTCAGACAGGAACTTCAGATCCAAGATGGCTGCACAAACCTGCTTCTAGCAGGACTCTGGTGCACCGAGCGTTAGATTTGTGACCAGCTCAGAGCTGAACGTCACTTTGATGGACACGCGTGTCTTTGTCCTGTCTCCCTCCACTTAGACCAAATAGCTGCCTCTCCCCACCCCAGCTCATGCTGGAGGTTTCTTCCTGTTAAAAGGAAGCTTTTCCTTCCCACTCTCATCAAGTGCTTTTTCAAAGGGGATCCTCTGTATTGATGTAGGGTCTCTACCTTACAATATGAAGGACCTTATTTGGTGCTACATAAATAAAACTAAATTGAACTGACTGGAATAGAGGGATGAACAAAGAGTTAAACCATGAGAAGAACTGGAGTCTTCTGGATTATTCAGTAGTTCTGATTCAGCTCTATTGTGCCCCTTTTCTGTGTTATAGGAACCACAACAGGTTTGACAGGTAGTTCAGGTTTTCTGTGAGATCCCAGCAGGAAGAATCTTTGACTGCAAATCCATGAATCCTCGTGAATTTCTTTTGTAGCCCCTCCCACTGTCGTCAGCTTTGGGACCACAAATTTCCAGACTCAGATTCACCAGCACTCTGTCACCAGATGTATTAAAAACATCAAGCGGCCTTTCTCTTATTTTAACTACTCCACTTCCTGTTTGTCTTTACTACGCTCTGTCCGCTGAACTCTAGTCCATACTCTGGGATCTGACTGGCTACTACTACTACTCAAAGTTCAGCGAGGATTGTTGATGGTTGCATTGCTAGGATGCTGTCGTGATATGAAAGACCAATCTTATATGAATGATTTTCCGAATTCCACTCTTCCGTGTCCCTAAAAGACCCACAGTCCTGAGCATGTGTATGTGGGTGGTGTGGTGGCTTAGCACTGTCTCAAAGCAAGAAGGTCCTGGGGTTGAATGCTTGTATGTCTCTCTGTGTTCGCCCTGTGATGGAAGGTTAACCTCTCCAGGGTGTACCCTGCTTCTTGCCCAGTTAAAGCAGGTTTAGGCTCCACCCCCCTCCAGCAGGTCCAAAAGATCTCCAGCAGAACTGGGTCAGGCCACCATCTGTTTCCTCTGGCTGTGAAACCAGGATTTTGCATGATCAGTTCTAAAGTGTTTGGAAGGAGTTCAAATACTTGCTGAGAGGAACCTCCATGTACCGAAAACTCCACCTTTGGGGAAAAGTTACATGCAGCCTCATCTAGCTAAAAACTAGCTTACTGCAGGTAGTAATGTTATAGTACTGCACATAGTAATACTGCAGTATTACTAAAACACTGCACTCTCTTCCAGTCGGCTACAGTCGAAACACCAGCAGTGTGTCACCACGAGGATATGTACCAAGCTCCACCCCCCAACAGAGTAACTATGGCAACACAGTCAGCAACAGCATGAATGGCTACGGCAACACAGGCATGCCAAACCTTGGGGTGGCAACATCACCCGGTTTCCTCAACGGGTCATCGGCCAATTCACCCTACGGCAGTAAGTATCAAGGTAAATGTACTACAGTACTACATCTACTACTACTAATACTCCTAGCAGTGCTACTACAACCACTACAAGCAATACTACTCATACTAATTACACTAATCCCTGTAGCGCTGGTCCTCTATCTTTGAACTTTGTAGTAATCAGGCCCCATCTTATCTTAATGACCTTGATTGATTGTTGGGTTTTTCTCTGTATGTATTATTGTAGGGTCTTCCTCACAATATAAAGCACCTTGAGGCGACTGTGTTTATGAGTTGGCACTGTTTAAATAAAACTGAATAGAATTGACTGGAAAGTACATCATTCATGCAAGAAAACAGAGCTAACCATGCTAACGGAGTGTTGTTTACTGTCCCATCACAGTTACTGGTTAAACTGGTTTCTGACCTGCTCTGTTCCAGTTGTTCCCTCCAGTCCCACCATGGCCGTCTCTAACTGTAACTCCTCACATGGAGTTTTTTCCTTCTCGGCTGCCGTCAAACAGAAGAGCGCCTTCGCTCCCGTTGTTCGGCCGCCAGCTTCACCTCCTCCTCCACCCAACTGCTCCGCCAACAACGCCAATGGGCTGCAAGGTGAGACGGCACCTCGTTGAGTCTACAAATTAAAACTCCTTCTTTCCAAAGTCAGTAGAAGTGTTAGGGACAGAAAGAATACTTCCTGGGACTGAAGACATACTTTGATCGTAGTTTGATAGAACCTGTGAATAACAAAGCTTATGATAAAAAGAAATAGTACATTAATATTTTTATATTTTGTTTTAAAATTCCTTCATGTCTTTAAATATATAAATGTGGTGTAATTAAAGCGAGTGAGCCTCGAGTGTAACGTGAAGCTGAACAGATGTTTGATTCAGTTTCATCTGCTCTTCCACGTCTACAGAATGGAGTGAACACACACACACACACACACACACACACACACACACTGGGTCGAGGTGAGTAACCTGAGTCCTGTTAGTATTGGATGAAGAGTGACAGGACAATGCATGTTTTATTCACTACAACCCACAGATACATCCTCTAAACACACATGCCCACACGCATTAAACACACACACACACAGGAAGCACACACACTCTGGCAGCCAGTGTGTGTGATGTCAGTGTTTCTGACAGAGAGGTTTGTCGAGTGTTAAATATTCATGTTGTTCTCCGCCTTCGCCGAGGCAGAAAGGCCACAGTGTGTGTGTGTGTGTGTGTGTGTGTGTCTGTGTGTCTGTGTGTGTGTGGACCCATTTGCAGGGCGATGAGTAAATACAGTTTGAATGTTGTTAATAGTTGCAGCAGCCAGAAACTGAGCATAAAATCAGTGATTCACCTTCAAACGAGCACCTGAGAAATGACTTCATCCTGACATCATTTCAACATGGTTTCTAATTATTATTATTATTATTGTTATTATTATTGTTGTTGTTATAAAATAGTTTCATTCTGAAATCACTACATATGTTTTTTTTTCTGTGAACATGTGCTTCATTTATCGCAGAACATTTCAGTGTTTGTGACCTGAGGAGTGAAGCGTCAGTCTACAGACGTGTGTGTGTGTGCGTGTGTAATGAGCTGGTAAATTAAACTGCGGGCTGCTACATGCATTTTGTCGTTAGCAGGAAGCTAATGAGGAATGACGTGTCAGCATTTTCAGCTCAGATGTTTTTTAAAAAGTCATCAGACTTTTTTAAGGTTTGATTCGAGTCACAACAGGAACAGGTGGGTGGAGTCAGTCCGCCTGACTCTTCATCAACAAACCATCCGTTTTGTTAACGGCTTATCTAACTTTAGGCTACTTTGAATAAGACAAAGGAGGGCAGTGCACAGAATGGAAGAAGGAAAGCTCACCTGAAATCAGAGGAAGGAGGCATTTCCTGATTATTTAAACTTTGTGGATCAAGTCCGACGGTCCTGACACGTTCCAGTGTGGAGGAAGGAAAACTGTACAATAAATAAACAGTTCATCATCAGGGAAGCATCATGTGACCTTTTCTTTTCACACACTTGTGAGGTTACTGAGGTCTGTGAAGGTTTAGTGCTCAGGATGGACAGTGAGCCTTCTTCTTCTTCTCCTACAACAAAGAGAGCAGATTTAGAGCTGAGCTGGCCGTGAATCGGGATTTACGTGGGAGGATTTGTAGCCATGACTCACTCTGGATTTGACGGGATTTTGTCCCCCGGGGGCATTTCCACCATCCTAGAGTCAGCTCACATCCTTCCCAATCCTGTTGCGTGTCCCCATCAATAACAGGAAAAAGATCTGACTCAAAAACCAGGACGGCAGCATCAAAACCATTTTACCTGTCCAGGTGAAGTTTAACGTGTGCCTACACACCTGACTGACACAGCCAAGGCTTACATTTCATTTTACTCTAAAGCGCTCCTCATCTGAACGATGCAGCCCATCATCCTTCTGCTTTTACTGACACACACTTGCTCACTGAAGGCTTCCTGCGTGTGTGTGTGTGTGTCTGTGTCACTGTTTGTCTTCTTTTACCATGTGTCCTTTTATGAATACACATCACTGCCCTTCGTGCCCCCTCCTCTTCCTCTGTCCTTGCTTCTGCCGTCCTCTCCTGTCTTCTTAAAATGTTTCACAGCTGAAGTGTAAAACGCAGCTTTTCTACATCCTGTAGTGTCACTGTAACGACTGTCGCTGCTGAAACTTGCGCTGGAGCATGTCGGAGGCTCTAAATAGAGCCCGACGAATAATTCAAACTCATGTGAGACAGAAAAGGTTCCCCTGGAAACACGTGGAGTGTTAAACCTGCTCACTTTGAATGTGGAACTTGTTTTCGTACAGTGAGCAGATGCTGGTGGAGAGGATCATAGCTCAGAGTGTCAAACTCTTCCTTTACAGCACTTTTACTCTACATGGCTCATCCAACTGAACATTCACAATTCGATGAACCGAGAGCAACTGTGGGTTCAGTATCTTGCCCAAAGTCACTTTGGCACACAGACTGAAGCAGCCAGGAATCTAACCACCAACCTTCTGATTACTAGCCAACCTGCTCTACCCGCTGAGCTAGAGCCACCCCAGGCACACAGTTCAACGAGATAGCAGCATAAAAGCAAACACACATAAGATTTCATTGTGCATGTCTCACGACTTCCTGAAAAGATTTAAAGATCAATAAAAACCTCCAAAACGCCGCCGCTGCTTCCTCTGACTGACTGCAGGGCGCTCATTTCAGACGTGCTGAGGCCAAGTGGAGACTGTCCTGTAGTCTGACCAATCAGAAACAGAGATTCTGTTGGGACATCATGGATGCTATGACCTAAACATGAGAGGAACCATCTGATTGGTTATCAGCTTAAAGTCACAGCAGCATCCTGATGGTTTGGGGGAGGAGGGACCACAACTGCAGGGTTAGGACAAACATCTGCAGACAATAAACAAACCTGTACTCCATTACTGAGCTGAGTACAGACCAGACCATCACTCACTGAAACATCTGGATTAAAAACATGGTGTGAGCAAAGCTTTATTCAAACATGAGCAAAGTACTGATATTTTAAAAAAAAATCTAATTAATTCTGTTTTGTCGTGGAAGTTGTTTAAATAAAATGCAAACACTCGGTGAGTGGGTTTAATCACATGCGGCAGAGAGAGCTCTGGTCAAAAGCCAAAGTGGCCTCTGAAGATGGGCGCTCACGTCTTATATATGACTTGGCCAAACTCAAAGGAAATTCCACAGCTCATCACATAGCCCTATACCTCCCAGCTCAGCTCATCCTTGAACCCTCCCCCAAGGAGAATTACGACCAGCTGTCACCTCTCTTTCACGCAGCGCCTGGATGTCTCTGACCACATACAAGAATAGAATACAATAGAATAGAATACAATAGAATAGAATACAATAGAATAGAATACAATAGAATAGAATACAATAGAATAGAATACAATAGAATAGCCCTTATTGTCATTGTTACAAAAACAATGAAAGGCAGTTTGGCATCTCTCCATGTGTGTGAAGTACACAATAGCATAAGTATTTACACAATAACACAGACAGTGTTGGCCCCATACAATGGCCCCACTGTGAAGCTGTGATAAACATAAGGCCCACTTGTGATACTATCCTACATGCATATAACTACCTGATAAATTGATACTACTATTACTAAAGTCATATTGTCAAAACATGTGATCAATATATAGAATAAAGACATTTCCATTACAGTTTCAACACCTGATGTTTGCTCTGCAGGTGTTAGTCACACCTGGCTGTCACTCAGGAACACACATCATTTCTTTTGTATGTTTATAATTAATGAATTCAAACCTCGTCTCTCTGCAGCCATGTCCGGCCTCGTCGTTCCTCCCATGTAGAAAACCTTCCTCCTCGTTCCTCACCTGTCTCCTCCCCCTCAGCCACGAGCACTAATCACCTCAGAGGAGGAGGGACCTGTGGCCTAAGGAGGCGGGGTCTCTGGCAGCAGCCGGTCGTCTGTGACTGGGCCGAGCCTCTGGTCTCAAAGAAGAACCTGAGAAGGACTTTTTGTAGAGCAGCTTTCTGTAGGTGCTTTCAGCTGTCTGTAATTATTCTGATGTTATACTCTATGTTTGGGGGCGGGGTCATTCGATGTAAAAACTGTGATGTCACATCCGAGACTTGACTTCACTTAGACTGCTTGTGATGTAATCTTAGTTGAAGAAATGGGAATCTAAAGATGAGTGAGATTAAAGGCTTCAAATTACAGGAAACAGTTCCATCCATCCATCAATCCATCCATCTTCTTCCGCTTTATCCGAGGCCGGGTCGCGGGGGCAGCAGCCCAAGCAGAGAAGCCCAGACCTCCCTCTCCCCAGCCACCTCCTCCAGCTTATCCGGGGGAACACCAAGGTGTTCCCAGGCCAGCCAAGAGATATAATCTCTCCAGGGTGTCCTGGGTCTGCCCCGGGGCCTCCTGCTGAGACATGCCCGGAACACCTCACCCAGGAGGCATCCTTGTCAGATGCCCGAACCACCTCAGCTGGCTCCGTTCAATGTGGAGGAGCAGAGGCTCTACTCTGAGCCCCTCGCGGATGGCTGAACTTCTCACCCTATCTCTAAGGGAGAGGCCAGCCACCCTTCGGAGGAAGCTAATTTCCACCGCTTGTATCCGTGATCTCGTTCTTTCGGTCACGACCCACAGCTCGTGACCATAGGTGACGGTAGGGACGTAGATTGACCGGTAAATTGAGAGCTCTGCTTTTACGCTCAGCTCTCTCTTCACCACGACGGACCGGTGCAGCGTCCGCATCACTCCGGCCGCAGCACCAATCCGTCTGTCGATCTCCGGCTCCCTTGTCCCATCACTCACGAACAAGACCCCGAGATACTACAGGAAACAGTTATCAGTGTAATTCAGGCCTGTCATATCTAGCATTCGGGGTGCTGATGGTGCCCTCCATCAGCACCCTGATGAGGAGCAGACAATGACTGTGACATGATAAACACCTCTGAAAGCACCTGAGCTAAGGTGAACCTCAGTGGGGAAGGCAAAACACTTCCTGTTTTTAAAAAAAAATAATCTACTGATGATCTTCACGATAATCCAGGACATCACATATCAAACCTTTGCCAACCTTTAGCCAAACTGAAGTCTCATATTTGAAGAACGTTTCAGAAAAAAGAGATGAGCAGAAGCAGCAGCACTGATTTTAGTTGGGCTGAGGGTTCAGGAGGTTCTGAGGGGAGGTTCCTGTTATTTCTGCTGCTGCCAGACTCAGAACAGGGGGAACGAACAGGAAGCTTAGCTATGAAAGGCTCCTCCCACTGAGAAATCACTAAAATCTGTTGCAGAATCCGGCAGCGTCCACATTGCCATGAACAGTGTTTATTTTATCAGAAATCTGCGGCAGGAATAATTTGAGGCCTTTAATCGTTTCAGTAACCTCAGCACATAAACTTCTGACCTCTGAAAGCACAACGATAAAAAAAAGAAATGAAAAATATGTTTATCCCTTGAAGTCCCGCCCTTCTTTTTTTAGCCACGCCCTTGTACGTCTGGTTTTTTTAATGCTTGCGCTGTAAAAAAAAAAAAAAAAAAATCCTGCATCCTGATACGCTACTGTGACTGTCTGTCTTCTTGTTCAGAGTTGTCTTTTTAACCATAGCTCCTCCCACAACCCCGAAGCCCCTCCCATTCATTCGAGCCCCGCCCCCGTGTTTTTCTCTGTGGGTTTTGTGATTTTTGCCAAAGTTGTAGCTGGCTGAATATTTATACGTCACTGTGGTTGATCACGCCACCCCGCCCATCATCAAAATCACCGAGGGAAACTCTTTTGTAACATACAGATTATAAATATGTATTTATATCTGAGGTTGTTTTGTATAAATGTCAAGTCATGTCATCTTCATGGGGTTTTAGACATGTGTGTGTATGTGGTGTTGCCACACTGAAAAACAACCATCGTTTTGTATCAAAAAAGAAAACTGAATGTCTTCACACATTTATAGTGCTGTCAATCAAAGCTGTCGTCCAATCAGCTCCACTCGTTTGGTTTCAGTTGTTTTTAATGTAACTCTTGTTCAATGACTGTTTGGCTGTTCAGAAATGATTTCTTCACAGTGAATAAAGACAGCAGGTTGCTCTGATCAACTCCAGCGCTTTCTTCAAATAAAAAACAAAAACAAACCAGTCAAAGCTGAGCGTGTCAAATAAAATCAACCAATCATTGCAACTTGCTTAAACCTAATATGTGAAATATTCAAGGTCAGCCTCTCCACACAGTAAGATCTCATTATATCCAGGAGTAGTGATGCAGAAATAAACCAGCCTGATGTAGCAGAGGAGAGAACCATGCTCATGTTTATGAGGTCAGAGAAGAATCACTGTGTTTGTGCATAACACGATTGTTGGTGGCAGAAGAAGCAAAGAAACCAGCTGTGTCCATGGTAGGTTTGGTCCCCTAAAATACCACCATCCTGCCTCCAGCTTAAACAGAGTCCTTATCCCCCTCGTCCATGTTTTAAACCCGGGGTGTCCAACTCCAGGCCTCAAGGGCCACCGTCCTGCAGGTTTTAGATCTCACCCTGGGCCTACACACCTGAGTCACATGATTAGTTCATTACCAGGCCTCTGGATGAACTTCAAGACATGTTGAGGAGGTAATTTAGCCATTTAAATCAGCTGTGTTGGACCAAGGGCACATTGAAAACCTGCAGGACACCGCCCTCCAGGCCTGGAGTTCCCCACCCCTGGTTTAAACAGTGAGAGTCAGACAGGACATCTTTGTGCTGCTGTGGTTGGTTATCTGGCTTCTTTCACCTCCCTCTCTTTACCAGGTAAGAGGTATTTAAGGAGCACCTGAGATCACAGGTAGGGTTGTTCTCTAGCACCTCCTCTTAAGTGCAGACCATCACACTCAGTGGTCTCTTAGTCTGGAATGCAGAAAAGATGATGATCCAAAGTTCAGCTCACTGTTCACATTACTAAGTACTACAGCTCCCTAAGATTCAGGTGAAGGTGATTCCTGAAGAGCAAAAAGAGAAGTAAATCTGACAAAACGCTGTAATGAACCAAGGCAACAAGTATTAATCTTTAGTTTCAGCACCATAAAATACTGACATCTTTTATACATGTATGTGTTATTTATATTTTATCATAGTTTCTTTCTGCCTGAATGAAGTCACAGAATGGTGGTATTTTTTAGATGGTACTACAGTTACATGTGCCCCAAAAAGAACTTATTTTGGGCAAGGGCACATCTGTGCGGGGGAGCGACCAGGAGAGGTAATTAGGCAAAAAAGAGGTTCAGCTGGAGGAGACACACTGCAGACCTTCACAGTTGAATAGCCATCAGGTATGCTGGTTGATAGCAGGTCAGGTGAGTGCCACGCCCACAGATACACAGGAAGAAATAAGGACTGCAGGAGACTGCCAGTCAGTAAAAGACTTTACAGCCAATTTTATATGAATATTATCTGAGTTTATAATCTGAGATGAGTGCTCACTCTAACCCTCATTTTTGGCTATAAGACGTTATAACAACCGGTATTATGGCATAGCACCACTAGGGGGGATCACTTCTCACTATTGTGGTAGGAGGACTTGTATGGTCTTGTTGTTGCTATTGCCAGATAAAGACCTCCTGTTCTACCTACCTGACTAGCCTCCAAGTTCTCCGGTTAACTTCCAAGCTGCACATCCGCTAAACCTGCTGGCTGCCGACACCTCACCAGGCCTCTGTTACAATGTTTGAGAATGTCAAGTCTATTCTTTCTTTAGTTCCCTGCAGGAAGGAATCTTGGAAACAGAGTGAGGTAATTGTGGTATAGAATAGAATAGCATTCAACTTTATTGTCATTGCACATGTCACAAGTACAAGGCAACGAAATGCAGTTTGCATCCATCCAGAAAGTGCTTTAGCCATAATATAGATATATAGATATATTGCACAATATATATTAGCAATAATATAGATATATAGATATATTACAGAAATGCGTCTGTTATAGGTATGAGGGTACAAAATATGGGTCTATTATGGGTATGTTACAATGTACACGGTATGAAGGTATGTTATGAATATGCTATAAATATAAGTATGTACAGGATGTAGTGAGTGTACATCTGCATAATAACAATAATTAATGTCAGTGGTTTGTACAATATGACAGGAGTACATGAATCTCAAATTTTGGAGGTTAATAGCTCACCTGAAGCCGTTTGTGTTAAACCAGCCTCACAAATACAGAGCATTCATCTCCCTAATCTTCAGCTCTGCTGTGCAGAAATGCTGCAGTTTCACGCATCTGCCTGTTTGATCCTAACTGTACCTACAGCAATGCCAACAACCTCCAGTTTAGCCTCTACAGTGTCACATGGGGTTAAGAACAGGCCCCATGGTTCAGGGCGTCTTTGGTTTTACATTGTTTGATTTTCACCAGTCCGAATTTACAAAATTACAAAGTTCACTTTATTCAAGATAAGGTAGCCTTCATTAGTTCGACAGCGGGAATATTCACATTATAGCAGCAAAAATTAGAGGAGGAATAAGTACACAATTTTTGTTAATGGAATCTTCCTGCTTTAAGTCTGTAGTCTGTAGTCCTGACAATCTTAAAACTGTCAGGTTTTATCTTACAGCGTTAAAGGAGTCTGATGGGTTTCTCGTATAGCCAGAGTGAGAGCTGTGTCTGTTTGCTCGTCACAGATTCAGACATGCTTTCAGTGAGTGTTGGACTCATTTCCAGGCCTGCTTATGATCTTCAAGCAAAGGATCTAAATCAAGGACAGGATCTCCAGGCACAGGAAGGATGAGGGGAATAGCTTGGGAATACCAGACTCATGTCTCAACCTTTTGCAGATAAAGTAATGGCAAAGTTTTGGTTTACCAGAAAATCAACCCCTTGGTTTGTTCATGAGCTCTGGGTCGTTACCAAAACTATGAAGCAGATGGGATAGAGTCTGCAGGG
The DNA here is from genome assembly GCA_922035795.1 of Oreochromis mossambicus. Taxonomy (NCBI): domain Eukaryota; kingdom Metazoa; phylum Chordata; class Actinopteri; order Cichliformes; family Cichlidae; genus Oreochromis; species Oreochromis mossambicus. The sequence continues at coordinate 50,241 of CAKLIZ010000869.1, read as the reverse complement.
TGGCTGGGTTTAACCTTTAAGGCAGGGCAAGGAAACTCCACATTCAGAGGGAGCCTGAAGTAGCTAGATTCCTCACATCAGATGAGGTTGTAAGGACATCTAATCAGGATGAGCTCACCACTCTCCTACCTCCGGTTCTGGGCATGTACAGGTCAGAGGAGACTCCAGGGGTTGAGCAGATGCTGGTTGACAAGATAAAAGAGAACATCACTGAGTTTTGGAAGGAATGAGTTCATCTACCCCATCCTGAATTCTCCTGTAGAGACAGTCAGCAGTGTGTCCACCTCCACCTGAGTGACATGGACTCTGAATACTACGGTGGCCCCTAGAGACAAAACATGTACAAACTCCAAAAAGCACATACAAACTCCAAAACAAGTAAAAACTCAGAAGCACGTACAAACTCCAAAACATAACGGAAGTGCTCCAGGATGCTAGGGGCAGTGTTGAGCTTTTGTTACCTAGTGGCTACACAAGCCAGGAAATACCAACGACTGTATTTGGTGTGTGGCAGTAACAGGTAAATTAACATTTTTTTAAAATTATTTCATCCTTGCAGGTGTTTTCTGCCGGCATCCAAATTCATGTGTTTGCAACAAACTTGCCATTTATTTTGCAAATCGAGCTCAACACTGCCCCTAGCATCCTGGGAGACTTCTGTTGTGTTTTGGAGTTTGTACGTGCTTTGTCTCTAGGGGCCACCGTACCACCAGCATCCATGAACAGAGGATAAACAGAGGTCACATTCAAAGGAGGAACCTTCAAAATTAAAAGCATCCTGACCTTACAGGAAAAGCATTCAGAATCATTGCAACTGAACTTCCCAAACATCTGGGAATTCTCTGTCCCAGAGCCATTACCTCAGCCTCTGCACCAGCAGCACCTTCACCCACTCTGTCCGCTTCAGAGACGGCTTCTTCCTACAAATAAACCATGTACATTATTAGAGTCTGCTGGATGGTTGTGTTTACACACCTACCATGCCTGTGGTATAGCGTTTCTCTGTACTGTGTCTGTCACTGTATTTGCCGTATTGATTCCTCTGCACCTTGTGCTGTATGTTACTCCGTTATGATCTCATTTATCTGAATGCAGAGTCAGACCAGAGGAGCAGAGCTGGTGAGTTTTTGGTTTGTCACTGTCACTCAGAGATCAGTGAGATCAGAGTCCTCTAATTATTATTTATTATTTTGAACTCATCCATCCTGTGATGCTGACTTTTTCTACAGTTGTCACTTTAACCATTTTCCTTCATGCAGAACAAGTCTGTGTCGTTAACAATGTAAATCATGTGATGCTGCCTCTCTTATCGTTTGTTTTTTCATATCTTCTGCTGGTTTTCTCCCATTCTGTTAAAAAGTGATAATTAAAATCTGTTTTTTGGTGCTGAGGACAGAAACTAGAGGAAGCGATTAATGAACTTTTATTAAACGGCTCTGTTCCCTCAGCGGACACAAAAGCACAAACAGGATTTGATTAAGATAAATCACTGATAACCCCAAAACCTCATTATTACACAGACTTATTTATTTCTCTTTGATTTCACCTCTCTTTATTTTTTATTTCCCTCCAGCAGAGTCACAGTTTGTTCTGGTTTTATGTCAGTTTGGGATGTCTGACAGTTTTCATCTCTCAGACCAGTCTGGGTCCAGATCCTCTGCTTTAAGATCACACTTCAAACTTTCCTCTGCACGAGGCATACGGTTAGGGTTTCCATTTCTTCCTTGTTTTCAGCTGTGTGGATATTTCTCTGCATGCTTTCTGACGAGGGCTTTAGTAAGCTCCACCCAACTCTTTGTACCTGTATTTTGGGTGGATACCTTTGGTAAGCTGTGGGAACAAGTCATTGTTTGGGCTGCTAAACCTCTCTGTGATGCTCATTCTCAGCCTCTAGGCTGTCCTTTCTCGTACGACACCTGATCTTCAGGGTTATGGTGCATATGGCAGTTAGGACATTTGCATTGTTACTGGTGTGAAGAGGAACCCAACCACAATCATTCCATACATCTAAAACAGCTGTTTTCAGCGACTAAACCTGAGGCCCATTTCCCCAACCTCCACAGCAGATCATCTGCCTCCATCTCCTCCCATCTGAGCATCCTCCTCTGTCACACCAACCTTCGGCATGTCCTCCTTCACTACATCCTCCTCTGAGGTCTTCATGCAATGTTATTTTTCCATAACTAAAGTTACAGCGGTCAGTGTTTCAAGGTACAAAATGATAACACCTTGTGTCATGTTCATGGTATGTGTGGGTCTACCATCTTCATATATCTGCTATAAACCCAAAGTGTTTATCAGTGATCAGACAGGGTGATGTAAACCTGGCCTGTGATAGGTTCCCAGTGTGAGTAGCATCCATTCAACAGGCTGATCAGTTTACTGAGCAGCGTCTGAACTGAATGACTCTGAAGTATCACAGCCGGGAGAGGTGATAAGAAATAAGAGCACACTTAGAGCAGAGGATCTTGTAGTCCATTGTTTTAACATCAGACTGACATTAAACCGATCTGTCCATCCGTCCGTCAGCCCGTTCATTCATAGTCAGTGACGCTCTGCCATGGAAACTACCCGCGGTTGTTTCCATGGCAGTGCGTGTGGCTGGTGGTGGTGCTCCAGCTGCAGGCACTGCTTCTTTACGGCTTTACTTCCTCCTGTCTTCTTCTCTTCAGTCTTCAGGTCAGTTTACATCAGATGGCTCGTTTTTAGATTTCTGTGAGTGTTCAGAGGTCAGGTGCATTGTGGGAGATATGTGTGCAGTGTTTTGATCTTTCACTGCTGTGGTTATGACGACTCAACCGAGGTTTCACATCCTGCCGGGAGCCAGGCGACCTTTGACCTCTGAGAAAGTGGTAACTGACTTGTATTAAAGGAACAGTTCAACATTTTAAAGTCCTGTTGTTGAAATGTTGAACTGCTCTTTTAAAAAGACTACAGACTCCTCTGTGTTTGTGTCACACACACACACAGAGCTCTGGGGGTCTCCCTGAGGACCTGATTGAGAGCAGGGAGCTGTGGTTGCCGTGGCAGCGGCAGCTCCCTTCCTCCATCAGCACTCATTTTCTGTCTTTCATTGTTTTTATCCCTTCTTTCTTTTGTTGTCCTCTCTGCTTCCTGCAGATGTGTCTGTGTTACGATGCATTCAAAGTTTCCCCAAATGCTTTGTGAAACGTAGCGTCCAGCCACAGGTCGCTAACACTCATACGTCAGCTGAGAGGAGCAACTCTTCAGGGTGTTTGTTCTGTGTGGAACAGCTTTACTGAAACACCATCTGCAGTGAAAGCATCAGCGTGGAGGGGGAGCTGGGTGGGAGCGGGTTGCAAAGCAGCAGGCAACAGCAGCTGAAGCAATTTATATAACTCCCACCTGTATGAGGCGAGCCAATCGTGCTGAAGACCACCAGCTGATGTGGGCTGAAAAAAGCAAAGAAGACAACAAGACTCCACCCTTGGGTTGGTGTCAGAGTGAGAGCTTAACTCCAGAGCAGCTGCTACAGGAAGATAAAATGATTGGCTACATTCAGACTGACCTGTCTGTTCAAAGCCAATAGCAGCTCATTATTCTTACTCTTACAAACTTGGAGCGCTTGCTTTATTACACCAGATGTCCTGGGGTGGAGACAACACAGAGAATATCACATTTTATATTGTATATAGTTTTCAAACGCATTGTTCAGAGAGTGAAAATTGGAAAATAAAAGGAGAATATGTAGAACTTTTAATTCTCTCAGCCTGAGGATTATTACAGGAAACACCTCAGCGTGGATGGGCTCAGACTTTGAGACGGATATAGGGTTTCTTTAAGTAAGCAAATGATTCTTTAAAAAGATTAAACATGTGTTACTCACTCTGAGACACACACTGAGGAGGACGACGAGGATGTTGGACTGCTCTTCATCCCGCTGCTGTGCTGTTTAAACCTGTTTGTCCAGGTGGTGCGTGCAGGTGTGTGCGTCTGCTCGTTGTGATGAATGTGTTGTTTACCTGCTGCTTCACACAACAGGAAGTGGAACTCTGCTGACTTCATGCTCAACACAAAAAAGCTTCTGTCAGACTGATGCTCTCCATTACTGCTGATCAATGCTCGACCTATTGGTTAGCCCACTATTGATCGGCAGGCATCAACACACTCTGCATCAATGTGTGTGTGTGTGACCTGTCTCACCTTGTCTAATCGTCCAATCAGGTTGCTTACATCAGCTGCTAACACAGACAACAGGTGTGTGTATACGTGTGTCCCACAGCCACGTCCAGCTCGTTAACCCACCTGTTTCTTCTTTAGTGATTCGATTGGCTCATCCAGAGTCACGTGACTTGCCTTAATGGGCGAGCTCAGAGAAGCCTTCTGACCTGTCTGTGGCTCCAAACTTCTTCCCAGAATAATTTCTGTTTCGTCCTGAGGACAGTGAAGGCAGCTCAGCAGACTGTGAGGAGTTCAGGTGGCTCCTCAGAGGGTCGTGATTCTGACCATGTGACTTCGTCTAATAAGACTAAGAACAAAATAACTGAAGGATGGAAACGTGTCGTTGTCTTTGTTTCCTTCGGTTGACCAACCCTGCAGCTGCTCCAGTTTCAGTTTTCATCATTTTGGAGCACAAAGGTGCTTAAATGGGTTTGTTTACATTTAAACACCTGGTTTTTACTTCATTCGTGTTTTTCTCTTTGTGACGTTCGAGTTTCACTGATTGATGATCCTGAGCTCTGAACTGTGCTGCCAATGAGGAGGAGAAACTTTTCCCATCAACCCTTTCTCACCTCTTAGAAGAAATGATTATTGATCTACAACTGTTGCTGTGGTAACACACAGTGGACAGCTGGGTTCAGAGGTCAGAGCACGTTGCCTGTGTAGTCTGTATTAAAAAAGAATCAGCAGCAGCTGTATGTGAATCCAAACTTAGTTTCAGTTTGTTTTCATACCTGTGTTACAATGACGTGTCCTAACTGTATCCGTCACAGCCAGCGAGGCAGTTTATTTACACAAACACCAGAAAATGCTTTACACAACGCACGGGTGGGTGCCATCAGCATAGCAGTGAAAATGTATACTATGTTTTCTAATGATGCTGCCTAAGGGAAGCATGTATAATGTAAACAGAACTGGTCCTAGCACTGAACCCTGTGGAACACCATAATTAAGCTCAGTGTGTGAAGAGGACTCTCCATTCAGGACATGACAAATTATTAATGTGGAAATATGAGCTTAAAACCTCTGCAACAACAATGCTCTGAATATATTACAGTAACATTAGCTCAGCTGTCATACGTTACAGCGATGTTTGCATTGGTCACTAACTTGACTGCAGTGTTGGACAAAAGTCTCAGTGTGGTTATTTTGTCTTTAAAGTTTTTCTGGCCCACAGTTTGAGAGCAATGCTGTCATAGCGCCACCAGCTGGACTATTTTTTAATCAATTATTATGATATGCAACAATGACCTTAGGTGATGTGTTGTAAGGAATCAGACTATCCCAAAACAAACAAAAACAAAAACCCTGAAGTGTGACTGGAATGCTTCCAATCACCTACAGAGACCTCTTCTGGAGGGCCTTTGAAAGAAAAGCTCAGGTAAACTGGTGTCAACAATATTTTACCCAGTAATGCTAACTACCAGAGCCTTTCAACTCATGCATAGATCACAGTTTTCAATCATATAATTACACAAAATACTGAATATTTAAATAGTGAGACTATTCTCAATAAAATATATTTACAACAACCTTTGGTTCCACATGAGACATGAAGCCCCTCCTCCCCGTGCACCTGGATATGAATCATCAGGTAAACAAATCCATCTTTTATTTGTCAGGCAGAGTTGAACCACATTAGCAGGCGAGCCTCGGCAGTCTGAGCTTCCTGTTTAACTCAGAGGCGCTCTGACACAGGTGACCGCACAGTGGTCAGCTGATCTTCAGCTGTTCGGCTCAACCAGCTGGAACAACTTTATTTTAACCAAACATAGAACTCGTACTTTCAGTCTGGCAGCGTGCAGGACACACTGCTCATTCTACTGGATGGTCTCAGGACGCTGATGCTGAGCAATGGAAAAGAAAACAGAAGCACATTTGGAGCTTTACTGTGAGGCTCCCGCAGGCTGAGCTGGACTTTGGTTTGTAGATTGTAGGAATGTTTTCCTTGTGCAAGCAGCGTGTTTACAGCACCGTGGTGTGCATCGGCCTCCTCACCACATGGCGTTTATCGCACAGACGCAAAAAGAGCAAGGAAACAGTCGGAGAAAGTTCGGCCGCTTGCTGCTTTGACTCCATCCCACCGAGACTCCAGCTCAACCAGTTTAACTCTCAGATAAACTCAGTCTGCAGATCAATCAGCCAATCGGTTCGCTGAGTCCGCGGCTGCCCTGTCTCCGTGACGACTGTGGCTGTAAACACAGTCAGGGAGGGGCATCCCCGGGGAGCGGCCATGTTTATTGATTAAACTAAAACAAGACAAACAAAGAGACAAAACAAACTAATTACCTGCAAACAAACGTGAGCGCTAACGAGGCTTAACGAGGTCACACTCTGTTTACACTCAGTGTGTGTGTGTGTGTGTGTGTGAGCTTGTGCTAACAGCATGTAGTGACATCAAGATAACGTTTCATCACACACACAGAGGTGAATAATTGATGGTTCAGTGTGGTGGAGCTAAAACACTGTCTGCCTTTAACAAAACAACGTGTGTGTGTGTGTGTGTGTGTGTGTGTGTGTGTGTGTGTGTGTTGAATAAAATATCAGCTGTCATGTCGACAGATGAATTATGAATCAACACATTATGGAGACGCTCCGTCAATCACACACAGAAAATCACACCGAGAACAAATGTGACCCACAAACCTGCTTTTAGGAAGGAAGGAAGAGTGGGACAGAAAGAGGGAGTGAAGGAAACAAGAAGGATGTAGGGGAAGGAAGAAGGAGGGGATGTTGAGAAAGCAGAGGCGAGGAAGGAAGGAAAGGAGGGAGGAAAGGAGGGAATAAAGGAAGGAACAGAGAAAAAAGAGACGAGGTTTGAAGGAGAGAAGGATGTACAGAAGGAGACAGTGAGCCGATCATAGAGATATTAATAACAATAACTGAATTTACTGCAGACAACACAACAGTGTGTGCGTGCGTGCGTGCATGCGTGTGTGTGTGTGTGTGTGCGTAATTGTGTTTCATGGAGTCCAAATATGATCCATGTCTGTTGTCACAGTGACAAGTGACCGATTATCATCCTGCCTTTCTAATATCAGGCTGAAAACACACACACACACACACACACACACACCCTCAGAGTTCAGGTTAATCTAATGGAGGCCGGGCTGAGGCGAACACAACTCATATAAGAGAGAAGAGGAAGAAAAATGAGAGCAGAGACGCAGAAATGATGAAACGCGACTTCCTGTTGTCCTTGCTGATCCTGGGGATGCTCCGACACCTGTCTCACCTTTACCTGCTCCCCTGACGGGACCCAGTCAGGTTCGATAAAGTTTATCAGTTTTATTCAGAATGAGCCATAAACAGACATTGCAGCTCTTTTAAAACACATTCATACAAAAACCTCAGTGTGCGATCTGTGGTTACATCACCGGGTAGCTGGAGTTCATGACGCTGTTAATAATTATTGATTAATAATTGGCTTGCATCCATCAGTAAATGGCCTGTATTTATATAGCGCTTTTCTGGTCCCTAAGGACCCCAAAGCGCTTTACATATCCAGTCATCCACCCATTGACACACATTCACACACTGGTGATGGCAAGCTACGTTGTAGCCACAGCCACCCTGGGGCGCACTGACAGAGGCGAGGCTGCCGGACACTGGCGCCACCGGGCCCTCTGACCACCACCAGTAGGCAACGGGTGAAGTGTCTTGCCCAAGGACACAACGACCGAGACTGTCTGAGCCGGGGCTCGAACCGGTAACCTTCCGATTACAAGGCGAACTCCCAACTCCTGGGCCACGATCGCCCCCACGATCGTGTTATCTGGATGATCTTTAAAGCTGCCGTATTAATAAAAATGACGACTAAATATCTTTGGACAGCTGATATGAAGCTGAGCTTTATGATCTGAAGACACACGTAAACAGGCCAAGGCTTCCAGACAGCAGTCTGAGCAACTTACCATCACTGCCTTGCATCGACGGCAGCGTTCCCTCCACACCTGTCCAAACATCATGGTAACTGTACTGGTTCCAACTCAAGAGGCTCTGAGAAGAAGATATGGCATGGCTAAAGATCACGTGAGGTCCTACAAAGCAGCTCTCTCAGGCCAAAACTCACCATTCACCAGCAGCAAAGCCATCCCAGACTGCTGTTCTCCACCATCAACCGACTACTTCACCTACTTCATCCACCTCATCCTCCAGGTGCCACTGACCTGCCACAAGTTCCTGCACTGCTTCTAAGAAAAAGTTAGTGCCATCCATCGGCAGCTCCTCGTAGATCAGTTTCAGGATGTCATTCCCTCTGTAGCACATCTACCTCGTTGCTCCTTCTCCTCTTTCTTCTCTGTGAAGTCCTCTCAGGTCACCAAGTGGACCTTTCGGTCCAAAGCCTCCACATGCACCCTGGACCTTGTGCAGACAACATTGGTCAGAGCACGTCTGCCTGCTCGGTGCCCAGCATGGCCTGCACATCCACATCTTGCTCGGCCTGCCTGTTCACATTCATCTATCACACCACACCATCACCGGCCATTTTCCATGACATTCCTCACTGTGCTTCGCCGTCGCCACTGTCACTGACGCTTTCCACGGCTGGCTGGCTTCCTGAACTGTTTTGTCCCCGGTTGTGGACTCTGTTTTTTCTTTTGGTTCCAAACGTATCCTGAAAGTGTTAAAGATAAAAATAAGTCACACAGGGATGTGACATTTACGATCACAAGCAAACAGAGTGAATTTTAAAAACTATTTCAGCAGAGACCACAGTGCGCCCTTCAGCTCTGAGCTGCAGGAACATCCGACAGGATAAAAGCTTCTGAACTGGTGATGCTGGTTTTATCTTCAGGTATTTCCTGTTTTAATTTGAATTCTTCACTTACTCAAGCTTCTCGCACCGTCCTTGTGTCACACAATCATCTCATTGTGCTCATTTAAACTGCTGAATCTGACCAGCAGTTTCCAGGCATTTCCAGGGGGTTTTCTCTGTTTTATTCCCAGGTTTTCTTGTGTTTTGTTCCGATCCTGTCACATGTAATAACCAACTTTAACGCTGACTCCTCACTGTTATGAACACCTGACTTATAAGAAAGCATGAAAAAGATGTGATGCTGAGTTTTATTAAAAAGATCAAATGATCCAGGAGCGACAGATGGACTTCAGGATGGATGTTTTACTCTCTCACAGTTCAAAATGAATGTGTCATTCATAAATGAGACCTCACACAGGCCACAGAGATTATTGATCAGATATTGATCAATGTGTGCAAGCACTGCTGTTCTGAGGCTGGAGATATTGATGAGGTCTTGGCGATCGGGTGGGGACAGGGCTGACGTGGGGGTGGGAGTGGAGACAGAGGTAATGAATATTATCTAATGGATTTTCTTTGAATGGAAAGCAATTAAAACTCAACATCAACACCATTAACCCCGACCGCACACACACACACACACACACACACGCGCGCGCGCGCGCACACACACACACACACACACACACACACACACACACACACACACAC
>CAKLIZ010000868.1:63083-76489 GCA_922035795.1 Oreochromis mossambicus | reverse complement strand
GCATAGGCTTCCTTTTGTAAGTCTTGGGACTTTGCCATATTTTCCTCTACAGTTTTTTTTTACTCGCTCTTGTGCGTCTCTTGATGAAGATACAAAGTCACCGTAACTCGACTCCTCAGGGAGAATGATGGAGGACAGCTAAAATTTTCACATTTCAAATTACAATTAAAATCATAATGGCAAATAATGCATGTGAAACATGAACTGAAAATTCTAACTATAATAACTCATGTTTAAAAGTAAATATACTATTATAATACTATTATAAAGCTTTGATCACAGAAAGCCACAAAGATAGACTCATATCATTTTTTGTATCGTCACTTTTTCCTCTTGATACACTTCCATAGCTGAACACATTATACTGAAAGGTCTCCTCAACATTTATTACTTTACATAAAGATACAAACATAAAGAAGTAACTAGTCACTTACTTTATCTTTTAAATGTATCTTGCATATAGAAGTTAAGCAGAGAAGATTAAAGCTGCAGCCAATATCAATATGCACAATTTCCAATTAAGATAACATTTAATTTATGCATTATCGTAGTTGTTGCATAAATAGAATTCCTTAATAACACTTACTGGGACTTCAACAGGAACTTCAGAAGGATACGTAGCTTCTCTCCCATACATTAAACAGAATGGTGTGTATTTGGTTGTGGTGTGGACCTTGGACCTCAAAGAAAACAGTGTAGCATCCAGATACACATCCCAGTCATTCTGTTGACTAATTTTCTCAGGGCTCTACATGTGGACATAAAAAAAACCCACAATAGTGACAGTGTCTTAAAAGCAAATGAAATGTTACATACAAATAAAACATACCTTTTTATGTTGTCATTTGTCTTTTCGTCGAGGCCATTTGTCTGAGGGTGATACGCTGCTGTGACACTTCTTTCTATTTTCATTAAGCTGCAAAGTCTTGAGTTGAGCTTCAAAGAAAAAAGAAAATTGTTTTTTAAACACAATCACACAAAACCTTTGGCCTGGCAGCTACTTGGCACACTGTGGCCAAGTATTTACCTAAAGAGGTATGGAAAAGTAAACTTAACACTTACCTCGTTAACAAATTCTCTTCCTTGGTCGGATAAAATTCGTTTTGGGCAGCCATGTCTATATATGATTGAGCACAACTGATGAGCTACCTCAGCAGCACTTTTGCTTTTTAATGGAAAAGCCTCAACCCATTTTGAAAAATAGTCTGTTGCAGTCAAAATTCACTGGAAGCCACTAGATGTTTTTGGAAGAGGTCCAGTTAGATCTATTCCGATTAGCTCGCAGACATGTGACACCTGTCAGTGATAAAAGAATCACATTAATACATAACGTACATGATAACATTACAATTTTCTACTAAAATGCTACTGATATTTACCTTTATACACTGCAGTGGTTGCACAGCAGCCAATGGTTTTCCCATCTTTTGACACTGGTCACAAGCCAGGACCTTAAACATATTGAACGATCTTGTCAGGAGTTTTCCTGAATTGCAACCCAGGTCGGAATAAAACGCTCAGACAGCAGGTTTTACGTGTACATGGGGAGACTCAGAGAGACTCTCTCCTGCAGCATAAAGAAGTAGTCTTTTATTGAAAGCACATACAGGAAGAGAGAAAATAGTACTGCAGGCTTCCTGTGTAACTTCCCCATTTAGGAGTCTGCACAAAGTTGCTGAGTTTAAGCTGAATACTGAAAAGAGCAAACACATTTAGATAATGAAACGTACCGTTAAGCATAACATAGTAAAAATCCCAAAATCTCTTAACATTCCCTCCTGTTGTACATATGTATATGTACAGTCCATAGCTTATTGTATCAGTCTACGGCCACTTGTAAACATCATAAAACAGTGGGTTTCGTGAATATGTTATATCCCAGTGTCTATCTCATTATCATCTTCTTCATTCTGTGACAGGGTGATGTAAGCATGAATTGAAGCAGAATAACAGTATTATAACACCAACAAAAACAAGTCCTTTAATCAGCAGGGTCTTCCAAGAGCCACTTAAAAGCCACGTAAGCCAGTCTTCGTTGTCGTGCATCCCGAAGTTGTCTGAGTGTTTTCAGAGCATCAGTCATGTTTGGTGAGTGCACATTACCTGGAATGTATGTGCAACATGTGTTGCTAAAGAGAATTCTCCTTTCTCGGTGAGAATTATGTCCAATGCTACCCTGTGTTGCATTACTGCAATGCACAGAGCATCAATCTCTCGATCCCATTCGTTGTTGAATTTACATGAAGCATTCAGAACCTTTTGTCTTTCAGTCCAAAGTTTAAATTCCTCTGGGATATCGGAACCTCATATGGAATCATGCTGCTTGAGGTCTGGGGTGCTTCATCTTTTCCTTGTTGTTGACGTTGATGTTGTCGTGGCGTCCATGGTTATCTTGAAAGTGTGGTCAGATATGAAAATGGGAGCGCACTGACCTGTCCAATTCCCAGGAAGGATATCCCAGGCAATCCCTTGCACCCAGAAGGTGCCATTTGAGATGTTGCTGCTCTTCACGGGCCCTCCAGGAGCGTGTGTCTGTACTGCTTTGCAGATGGTGGTGTTTCCCATTAGCGTGGATCCGTTCTCTTGGCGGTAGCATAGGCTGTGGCTCAAATTCCCATTGTTTCCAAGAAAGACTGGGAATGATTCCTTACTTCTGCCTTACTTCTGTGCTTCACTTTCAGGTCAACCCAGAACCATTCGTCACATCCTATCTGGAGAGGTTCCGCATGGTTGACCACGATTCCCTGGAACTGATACCCATAGCAGTCTTTTCTGGGTGTGCTGTCATGTATATATCGATACCATGCGTTGTTCATCCATGGATGAATGTGGTCTTGTGTCATGTCACGAAGATGTGAGTTGTCATGTGTCATGTCCATCTTCTTTCTTTCTTTCGGGTGAGTGTTAATAAACTCACCAGGAGTGCAATACCAGCCACTAGGAGGATGAGCGTCTTCATGGTGACCAGACGCACCAAGTCCTATAGGTGAGTAGACTAGGGGCGAGAAGAACAGGGCGGGATTCTACCCAAACAGCCCTCTCTCCACCTTCCTAGATCACCTACAGGCAGGGGCGTTGGTGTCCTTTAGTCTATGTTGTCACTCACTTTTTTGCAGTGGCTTTGATGAATCCAGGACGGTCTTTCTGCTATTTTGCAGGCAGTAGGTGTGGTGAGCAGCACTTGATAAGAACCTTCCCACCTTGGTGAACTCCAATTTTTCCTTTGGAGCACTTTGATCAGGATCCAATCACCTGGTTTCAACCTGCAAGATACTGGAGAGTTGTTTAGAACAATCTCTTTATTTCCAAGTAATTTAGTCATCCATTCGGCTAGTGTAGTTTATCTTATTGACTTATCTATAGGCTCACTTGTGATTGGTAGTGGAAATAGTCTACCGTGACTGATTTCAAAAGGTGTGAGTTTCTGAGAACTTTGTGTCAGTCTCATCCACATTTTTACCAGGCCTATACACTCAGGCCATGGTCTCCCTGTTTCTTCCATGCATTTTCTCAGTCTCTGTTTTATGTCCTAGTGCTTCAGAGACCTTACTGATTACTTCATTAACAATATGTGTCCCATTGTCTGATCTTATCAGAGTGGGGATGCCATATATTGAAATAAAATGGTTGCACAAACATTTTGCTACTGAGATGGCGTCTGCTTTTTTACTGGATAGATTTTTGGCCATTTTGAGATCACGTCTATGATCACTAGAGCGTATTCTGAGCCCTGGCATTCATTTAGCTCAATAATACCCATGTGGATTGTATGAAAAGGATGAGGTGGTGTGCATTATGCGCATTATGTTTTTGGCAAATCATGCATGTTCCGACAAATTTCTGAAATCTCATCTACCGACCCCCCCTCCTGTTGACAATAATGCTGCTGATATGTGTAGGGACTTTGGTAGTATTTGGTAGCATTACAAGTCATCAAACCACTTTCTGGCTGTGCTCCACCTTTTAACCATTTCCTTTGTTCTGTAGTTGGTGCAGCTTTCTGTTCGTTTATAAGCACATCAAGTGGTATTTGCATTGAGGTGTCAGACATTAATGTGTCTGTAGATTGTTGACTTGCTGCTTTCGCTGCTCGATCTGCAAAGTTATTGCCTTTAGTGACTTCTGAGTTATCTTTCTGGTGTGGGTTGCCAGTAGAAGTAACCATCCCTCTATTCTGCCAAATTTTTGCAAAATGATGCACAGCTGCAAAGACATACTGGCTGTCAGTATGTATGTTTATGTCTTGTCCTTCATGCAGTTGACAGGCGTGTATGACAGCCGTGAGTTCTGTGCTCCGTGCAGAGTTTGAGGAAGTTAATGCTTTCGCTTCTAGAACTGTGTCTACTGTGGTTAACGCATAACCTAGACAGTTCCGCCCAAGGCTATTTTTGGACGCTGAACCGTCTACCAGCCTGTGGGGTGCTGTGAAGGTCAGCGCGTGATACAGCATATAGCAATTCTGATGTGTGACAGTGTGAGCAAAAAGCCTACATAGGGAAGTTGTCTGGCATGTGTCGAACTTCTGAGGTAGGAAAAACCTTGCATTGCTTACAGTTCATAGCTCACAGCTCTAAAACTAGGCATCAGCAAATCATATGCCCAAATCATTATGTGTCACTGTGATCCACAAGTATGATCACAAATTCGTTTTCCAAACTCACTAAGCAAACAAACAAAAATAAAACAAATTGCCTATGGCCTAAGGCTTTGAGTTCATATTAATTGAGTGTAAGCTGCTTTCTTCATTGCAAGTGTTTATTGCCATAAGGTTTAATTTATGCATCATATCACATATAACAATTTGAGTATGTGTTGTCTATTCATTCTATTCATAGAGTCTATTCATAGAGTTCTGTTTCTCTCTGTGGGCTGTCTTGACACACCACAGGCACACATATATATTTATATACATATTTCATTTCCTGTTTCTGCAGACTAATCGAACTCTTTTGTTTCTCTTTGTATTCATAGTCTATAAACCCTCTTTAATTCTACTAAATCTTGATCTAAATCTCTTGATCTAAAAACGATACACCTTTATTTCACACACACTTTTAAATTGAGCTCTTTCAGTCATCAGGAATCATCACACACACTGCCTTTTCTCTCTCTCAAACTTCCACTTGTTCACTCACTCCACTATGAACCTTTGTAGTGTTAGTATTACTTATATTTCATTATTTTTGTACAAATCACACCCAATCACTCAAAACCTACTACTCACAGCATTTACACAGTTAGAATCACTCAAAATATGCTTCCATACGAGTGTTTCAGACATGCTTTTCAAGATATATAGAGGTCACTCACTGTACATCCACAGTAATGAATTCAAACTCTATTTATACAATTGTAGTGAGCAAAACCAGCATCTCCATGCGCGTCACTGCTCCTCATTAGCTTCGTAGTGTCCACATGTTTAATTCAGCTTCTCATTAGTTGATAGTATAGGTCTTCATCTTAACAAAGTCTCATCTAAGATGACAGGTTTACAAGCAGGTCAAGTGTCTCTATGCACCTGATTAGTGTAGTTAATTCCTTATTTTCTTCATCTCATATATCATTGTACTGAGTTTGAGCAAACCTTAAGCTTGAATCAGACTACTTTTAACAATCTTCCACCTCACATCATAACTGACTGAGGTGCCTCTTCTTATCACTAATGTTATCATTGTATTGTTTGTCTTTCTTTATAACAGCAATAGTATATTACAATACACTACTTCACTACTTTACTACTAATATACAATAGTATATTAGTTTATATATTGTTATGTATCCATCACAGGTCTGTGCGAATCTGCAGCTTCACACCTTCCCAAGCTGGAGACATTTGCTTTTCCTTGGCTGAACAATGACACAGCCTTAATATACCTTATGCATCTCTCTTTTTTATTTGATATATTTTGTGTGAATTATCTGGTTTCACGCATTCTATTCATTCAGTTGGTTGTCTTCCCAATTTTGTTTCATTGTTAATACCAGTTTACAGGTTGTTAACCTTCCTATTATCATGCTTTTCACTAGATAAGCTCTACTTTAATTTAAGTTAACCCTAATTTAACCTTTTGTTTATTCCACTTCATTCCACTTTCCATGTTTTAAAATACAACTCTTGTGTACTCTTTGTTTTCTTTTTAGCTTCCTTTTCAGTATTTATTTCTGCTTGGAGGGTTTCTTATTGTTTAGTCAATGCATTTTTCCCTCCCACGTGGGACATTTAGGTTTTCTTTGGATTTCTCCATCTATATGCACTAATTTGTCCGGCACCTGGACATTTCTTTTCTAACCACTGCTCATCAGCAGTGAGTTTTGAAGCTTCATTACCCATTGTAATCCTTTTAATTTTAATACTTTACACAACTGTGGCACCTTCTCTGGCACGAGAATCGAGAGTGGTAGTTGACACGGCCTTCTACTTTCAAGCTATTCTTGAAAGCGGTGTCAACACGACCTGTTTCTCTCTTTTCACCAGTACTTGGGTGGCCAACAGCAAACAAAATAGTGGAATAGTTCAGCCTCCTTATTGTGCTGTAAAACCAACTTATTCCACCAACAAAAACAAAACAACAACAATACCTTTTCAACGCGCACTACGTCTTACGGACCAGGTTTATCTAAAATAGCTTCCAGCCCTCTTTCAGGCGAGCGTTTACTTCTAGAAACCCTACTAAAATAGCTTCCAGCCCCTTTTTCAGGCGAGCGTTTACATTTAGAAATCCCCCTAAAATAGCTTCCAGCCCCTTTTTCAGGCGAGCGTTTACTTTTAGGAATGCCCCCTAAAATAGCTTCCAGCCCCTTTTTCAGGCGAGCGTTTACATTTAGGAATGCTACCAACCCCTCTGGGCGAGCCGGGCCTAGACGTTTTACGCGAGGTGTCTGAGTGTTAATATTCACCTGGTTGCTGCCGGTCTCTCAGGTTTACCTCATCGACCCCCACCGCCGTGGACCACTTATAAGAACGCTGGCCAGAACCCGAATTCACGTCTCTGGACTTTATCCTGTACCTGGACAGGAGCTGTCGACAGACTTCAGCGCGGGCTTCTCACGACGTCAGGGCTCGATGAGGCTTTCCTGTGGGGTCACACAAAAGTGCTGTGTCCCATCCGGCTCGAAGGACCAAGAAATGTCAGGAGTTTTCCTGAATTGCAACCCAGGTCGGAATAAAACGCTCAGACAGCAGGTTTTACGTGTACACGGGGAGACTCAGAGAGACTCTCTCCTGCAGCATAAAGAAGTAGTCTTTTATTGAAAGCACATACAGGAAGAGAGAAAATAGTACTGCAGGCTTCCTGTGTAACTTCCCCATTTAGGAGTCTGCACAAAGTTGCTGAGTTTAAGCTGAATACTGAAAAGAGCAAACACATTTAGATAATGAAACGTACCGTTAAGCATAACATAGTAAAAATCCCAAAATGTCTTAACAGATCTTTATATAATCCAACAATCGCAATTAATTAAACAACAAAATTGCAAATGTTCTATAAAAAATACTCGATCAAGTGGCGATACAGTGTTAATTACTGTACATCAATCTGGTACGGGTCTTCAGGATAACTATGCATTCTATTCGTGCACTATTAACATACTATATATAAATGAGAACTTTAAAAATACATACCCAATTCCCAATGTCAACCGACATGCCATACCAGTAAAATCTGGAACACATTGCAGTTCGAGTCTTGAGTAGGCCAGTGTGTCCACCGATGGGACTTGAATGAAACTCTTGAAATAGTCCCATGGCTTCTTCTTTTGTTTTTATCACTCTCCTGTTTCTAAACAAGAGCACTCCGCCTATATTTAAAAAATGTAAATTAATTATAACATGTATTTAACCAATAATTACATTTAGTTATTTGCATTACAATACTGACCCTTCAGCCTGAATTTTGCGGCGTATCTCCTAAGGGTTTGCCTCTGGGACTTATCGTATTCAGATGGGTAGGACCCAACAGACAGAAACATGAGCAGTTCCTCGTATTTGTTCTCCATAACTAAGGAGAAAATAGGACAATTTCAACATGGCTTCGGAATCCATCCATAAAACGACTACACAACGTTATCACGCGTTATCATATTAACAAGTATGTGGTGCAATAGTACTTTCTTCGACATAACAACGGAGCGTTTATTCAACATAACAACGGAGCGTGGTGTCCAGTAACTGCAGGAGGACTAAAATAAATTGAGGTTTGCAGAAGTTTAAAAGCACCAAATAAACACTTGGAATACGACTTCGAGTGAGCAGTTTAAGGTAAACAATTATCATCTGTAATAAAGAAGTAAAACTTTTAAGACAAACCTTTTTTTGAAAGCAACGAGATCGGCACAAGATCGGGGTAGGATGAAATAATAGGCGTGTACTATTTACACCGGAAACATGGCCGTTTTGAATTGTGCGCTTGCGCAGTAACAACAAGTAGGACAGCTTGATGGGTAGGACGTTTTGTCAGAACACCGGCCCCAGACTGTGAGGCTCCGCCCTCATCTCTCCTCCACTCGCGCACTGAGCTCCCCACAGGGCTGTGTGCTGAGCCCCCTCCTGTATTCTCTCTACACCCACGACTGCTCCTCGACCCACAACAACACTCTCATCATCAAGTTTGCTGATGACACCACCTCATCTCAAAGGGAGACGAGGCAGACTACAGAGAGGAAGTCCTGAAGCTGGCAGCCTGGTGTTCAGAAAACAACCTGGCACTGAACACTAAGAAACCCAAAGAGCTCATTGTTGACTTCAGGAGGCACAGCACTGACTCAGCCCCCCTTTACATCAACGCGGAGGAGAGTGTCCGAGAGGGTCCACACCTTCAGGTTCCTTGGTGTCCTCATCTCTGCTGACAACTCCTGACCTGTTCAACCTGCTTCCCTCAGGGAACCGCTACAGGTAATCATTTTTTCCTCTAAATACTGTAAATACTGTTCATATGTATACAGTGCTGCAGAACTGTGCAGTTTCACAACCCCCCAAGAGAACCACAGAGTTAGTGTTCTATGTTTTTGTGGACACAATGACACAGGATGTCAGGGCTTGTGTGCAGATGTGAAGACGTGACCCAAACACAGGACTCGTGTATAGTGATGAACTGAAAAAGATTTATTATAAAGAGTGGATGAACAGAAGATGAACGGACACTGACTGGCTGAACTGAGAGCACACACGGAAAGACGACATCAATGACACGACGGTGAAGGAAACTGAGGACTTAAATACTCTGATGATGACGATTGGAGACCGGTGAGTACACAGCTGAAAATAATGACTAAAGACACATGCAGTGGAACTAGAACATAATGCACAGAGACAGAAGGCTGGCACAGTGACACACCAGCGTGTAGAAAATAAACTGAACATGAACAAACTGAAATCACTGTGTCAACGACCCAGGAACCCTGACACAGGCGCTTCTGAGACGCTTTAAAGGAGGAGGTAACTCCACATGGGACATCTTGAATGCCTTACATTGCCTGACAGTCCCAGAGAACAGAGGCACACCAAGCTGTGAGGACACTCTGCCAGTTCTCTAACACTGAGGAGGAAGACACATTACAAACTTAAGGTCTTTCATGCTTCATACTCACCAGTGTGACAAGCCATTCTTTCAAAGAAAAAACAATGCACATCTGATCTGCCCCAACATGACTGAGCTGCTGAAAACAACATTTTTATCATTAGAGAAAAAATCACCAATAATCATCCCACAGATGTAATATTATCTACAGCTACTTTTAGTACCATTGATGTTAAGTTAGACTCTTTTTCTCCAATTGATCTTTCTGAGTTAACTTCAATAATTACTTCCTCCAAACCATCAACGTGTCTTTTAGACCCCATTCCTACAAAACTACTCAAAGAAGTCCTGCCATTAATTAATTCTTCAATCTTAAATATGATCAACCTATCTCTTATAATCGGCTATGTACCACAGGCCTTCAAGCTGGCTGTAGTTAAACCTTTACTCAAAAAGCCATCTCTAGACCCAGCTGTCTTAGCTAATTATAGGCCAATCTCCAACCTTCCTTTCATATCAAACATCCTTGAAAGAGTAGTTGTCAAACAGCTAACAGATCATCTGCAGAGGAATGGCTTATTTCACATGTGTCAAAGTCAAGGCATGAATTATCTATGGCCCCCGGGATGATATTTGATTAGTATTAGAATCGGCCCGCAGCCGCCTGCTAGGGTTTTGCACGCACCAATACTCCATTCCCCACAATGCAACGGAAGCCTGTGAACTCACTGCAGTGACACAAGTGGGGCTCGGCTTCATTATTCATCAGCATTCAGAGCAGATGTCAACTTTCATCAACCCCCCTCCCCAATAATGGCTAAACGGAAGGTGTACGGTGAGAACAGGGAATTTCAAGCCAGGTGGGAGGCAGAGTACATGTTCACGGAGGTAAAAGGCATCCTGTTTGTCTTCTGTGTGGAGAAAGTGTGGCTGTAATGAAAGAATATAATCTAAGAAGGCACTATGAAACGTCTAAGAAACACAAAGAACATTGAATTTAATTTAATTTCTGATTAATAAAATGTTTGATTTATCCTCCTGTTGGTTTGTCATTTTTAATGTTTGAAAGAAAGAAAGAGATTTTAGAGTTCTGCGATCTAATCCCCCCCAGTTGGTGGTAAGGATGATGCTACTCTGTGATGTTTAGAAGGTGCCAACAGGACACACCCAATCCTCTGTCTGTACAGGTTTTTGCTTATATTCTTACGCTACCATAACAGCCCCTTTCTTTTGCCCTGCTAATATTCCAGTTTCATTTTATTTCCCACAGTTTTTTAATCTGTTGCCTTATGGTTCCAAGTGCTGTCACCAATCTTTGCATGTTATTATTATCTCATAAAGCTTGTTTAGTTCTATGAGTGGGTGTGAATGGGTGAATGAGGCATGTTGTATAGAGCGCTTTGAGTACTCCGGGTGAGTAGAAAAGCCTTATTTAATGGTAAATCAGTCCATTTACCATTTAACAGCAGGTCAGAGGTCACAATAATAAATGTAAAACAGTCCCACATCCTTAAATTCACTCTTTTTTCTATGGACTTCTATGGGCTCAAAATGTGGTCATAAATATTTTGTACTTGTAAATCAGTTTTGTATGTGTAAAAAGAATTTGTGTGTGTGTAAAAAAAGATTTGTGTCTGCGTAAAAAAGATTTGTGTGTATAAAAAAGATTTGTGTATGTGTAAAAAAGATTTGTATGTTGTTAAGGTTCAAAAATTGGAGAAAAGGAGTACGGAGGGCTCACAAGCAAATAACAACTCTGGTCCAGAAGATGTGATCAAAGCAAAGATTTATTGATTACACGCGCGGAGTCCGACGCTGGGCAAGGTCAGCGATCGAACTGAACTTACAATAATTAGACAAAGGTTTTATAGGGGTAAGACAACAAAGCCCCCTCTTTTGCAAAAATAGACACAATACAGCTTACGTCAACCCAAACCACAAAATGTTCCGTTAACTTTTTCTAACATAGTTTAAAGTACACCAAGTCTCATCTCCATCCCGGTGTCGCACCACGTACGCATTCTTATCTCCCAGAACATCAGGTGCGCTTCCTGTAAGCCTATGACAACATGCCGGCACAGTTTGCAATTGCAGCAAAAATACATCTTAACTTTTTACCTACTGAGGTGAATCTACTATGGTGTGTACGTGTGTGCGTGAGTGTGTGTGTGTGCCTGCTGTGTATGCTATGTGTCATAACCTCTCCTGCACCCCGGCTCACCTCACACCTCTCGTCCTAGCCAGACATAAGGCCTGAGCTCATCCGCAGCTGAACTATGTGTGACTTCTAGGCTAAATGTCACACTCAAATGATTCTACTCAAACCATGAAGGAAACTTACTTAAGATGAACATAAATGAACCTTAAAACTTACTTAAAAGGATATAAGTGATAAATGATAAAACTTAAACCTTAGCTCTAAAGGATAGAAGTAATGAAAGATAAAAATAACTCCAGGCGTATGTCATGTAAGCAGGTGTGTTGCAATTCCTTTCAGAGCTCCTGTCCTCCTCACTTTGTATTGGCTGATCATAACGCCTGCCAAGAGTTTCTGACCCTCACTTGACCAGGAGCCACAGCTCTTTAATATGCTCAAATGCAATCATGTATAAAAGGTTAAAATCATTTTCATAACACAGGTCTTCCTTCTCAGATCTGCCAATATGTTTGCTCGTCTCTACTACAGTTTAATCATTGACAATTACACTGATCCGCATACTATGTGTAGATTACAGATTACATAATGGCAAAAGCATTTTGTCAGACCCCTCAATGTGTAAAAAAGATTTGTGTCTGCGTAAAAAAGATTTGTATGTGTAAAAAGAATTTGTGTGTGCGTAAAAAAGGCACCTGCAAGTTACAAGTACGAATTTTGACCCGATTTTTCTTCCTTTCATCTGATTGGTCAATGTCATGTCAATCACAAATGTAACAATCCAATCAGAGAGCAGATGGGTTTGGCTGTCGGAGGGGCGCTTTTTTGAACTGCAGGTCCTTGAAGGGTAATACAGTTTGAAGCTGGAGGATCTCTATATAAATAGCAGCTAGGTCCGCTAACTTTCAGCAGCTGTTGAAAGGATAAAGTTGTGGTATGTCAGTGGGTAGAAATACCATTATTACTTTAGGATTAGTTTAACACAAAGTCAGGGCTGACCCGGGACCATTGCTGTGAGTCACAGTGCGCAGCATAAAGGTCCTTTCACATCGGACGCAGGATGTGCTGCTAATGCTAACTAAAAGCAAAGGATCCAGAATTTGTTCGCTGGCTGCTGGGCTCTGTGGGTTTTTGCAGCAGCTCTACCTGTACTAGATGCACCTGCTCCTTGTCGTTTCTATCTCTGACTTTATGTCCTCTACAAGAGTTTCTGGGGCTTTTTGCTAGTTCTCCAAATGTTCAATAAAAACATGTATGCTAATTCATAACGAAGAGAGCTTTGTAATGAAGACTGTCATTTCCAAAACACTGCCTGCCCCCTCCCCCCCCGCGGTCCGCAGCGCTGTTGAAAAGGCTGTGGAAGTCCCTGTATTAAACACGTAGACCTGTGACACAAAGAACACCAAACTCGGACGACCACAGACAGTTTTCCTTCGTGGTGATGAAGGAAAACGCTGGGTTGGCATGTAAAAGGGCATTTATTCCCCTCAAAGACCTGAAGCTCCATAAAGCACCCCTCCGACAGCCAAACCCATCTGTTCTCTGATTGGATTGTTACATTTGTGATTGACATGACATTGACCAATCAGATGAAAGGAAGAAAAACTAGGGTCAAAATTCGTACTTGTAACTTGCAGGGTTTTTTTTTGGCTAAGTCCACACACAAATCTTTTTTACACATACAAATCGTTTTTACGCACACACAAATCTTTTTTACACACACAAATCTTTTTTAC